>JAJPUD010031080.1:0-12753 GCA_023553655.1 Myrmecobius fasciatus | reverse complement strand
TCTCTTTCTCTCTGTCCCTGTTTCTTTGCCTGTCTGTCTCTGTCTCTGTCTCTGTCTCTGTCTCTGTCTCTGTCTCTCATTAATATGACCTTTATTGTATGACAATCTGATCTTGTGGACATCCCAGCAAGCAGACAGAATAATAATAAACACCAGACCCAACCATTCCAAATCACCCCCGAGTCTTTCCCACAGCCACACGGCACCACAGTGACATTATGTGAAGAGGGAAGAGCGAAAAGGAACCAGGTGCACTGGATGTTCTCTAGGGTTCCATGGGGCCCTAAGCCCTGGGATGCTCTGAAGCCCCTGCCGGCCTGAGGGGCTCTCCCGTTGGGCTACAGGATGAGCCCCTCCTCCGAGTCTGGCTTTCCAGTTACGATCACAGATCGAATCATGATTGAGACCTGAGTGGGGCTTTAGGGTCCAACGCCATCTTTTTGCAGCTGAGGAAGCTGCGTCTCAGGGAAGGAAGACGGACAGCCCAAGAGCTCATGGGAGAAGGGAGCCACGAGATTAAATGTGGAGCCCTTCTTCCCTCAGCCCTGAGAAGCCCTCTCCACCATCTCCCATCTCCTTGAGCCAAAGCTTGGGGAATGGCAATGATCACAGACAGAATGGTGCAGTGTGGGAGGCAGAGCAGCTCTGCCAAGTCCTCCATGATGGATGGTGGAGCATTGCCTGGGGGTCGGGGGCCCTCTAGTGGTAGGACTTGGGAAGCACAGGAAGCCAGTTTTCCTGTCAGATGCCCTGATTTGCAATTTCAGGAAATCCTGAGATTTAGAGGTGCCGGGGTCTTAGAATCATAGAATTTGGAGCTGGAAGAGACTGGAGGCGCCTCATCAAACAAGAAAGCCATCCCAATGCCTCCTAGCGTTTACACAAGGCTTTAAGCTTTACAAAGCACTGTACAAACATCTCATTTTATTGGGACATAGATGCTATCATTCCCATTTCACATGTGAGGAAACTGAGGTAGACCCCGGTGAAGTGCCTTATCCAAGAATTTCTTTCTGTTTGTCAAAGTAGCCATCACACAAGACGTAGCTAGCAAAGAGGTGAGATTCCTTTTTTTTTCTTTTTTTAAAGCTTTTTATTTTCAAAATATATGCATGGGTAATTTTTTTAACATTGACCCTTGCAAAACCTTCTGTTCCAAATTTCCTCCATCCCCTCCCCTAGATGGCAACTAATCCACTATATGTTAAACATGTTAAAATATATGTTAAATCCAATATATGTATACATATTTATAGTTATCTTGCTACACAAGAAAAATCAGATCAAAAAGGGGAAAAAAAACTGAGAAAGAAAACAAAATGCAAGCAGACAACAACAGAAAGCATGAAAATGCTCTGTTGTGGTCCAGACTCAGTTCCCACAATCCTCTCTCTGGGTGTATTTGGCTTTCTTCATCACTAGATCATTAGAACTGGTCTGAAGCATTTCATTGTTGCAGAGAGCCGTGTCCATCAGAATTGATCATCATATAGTATTGTTGTTGCTGTGTATAATGTTCTCCTGGTTCTGCTGATTTCACTCAGCATCAGTTCATGCAAGTCCTCCAGGCCTCTCTGAAATCATCCTGCTGGTCGTTTCTCACAGAACAATAATATTCCATAATATTCATAGACCATAATTTATTCAGCCACTCTCCAGTTGATGGGCATCCCTTCAGCTTCCAGTTCCTTGTCACTACAGAAAGGGCCACCACCAACATTTGTGGGTCCCTTTCCCTCCTCTAAGACCTCTTTGGGATGTAGGCCCATAGAAACCCTGCTGTCTGTGCCCAGTTTGATAGCCCTTTGGAAAAAGGTGGGATTGTGAGGTCTCTGACTCCATCTGGTGCCCTAAGTCTAAGACTCCCACCTCTACTTGCTACTTATAGGATCTTGGGCATCCGACTAGGCTTTTTCTTCATAAATTGGGGGTGACCGCACTTGGCGATATGACTGGGGTGGCAAAGGTCATCAGAAACAAAGAATTGATTGTGGCGTGGTGGCCGAATGCGAGTCATTATCTGTGTGCCAGCCGGTGCCTTCTCTAGAAGGCTGAGCCAAGGCCCCCTTGGTGGGGTAGAGGGCGAGATCTGGCTTGGGGGAGTGGGGGGCCCGGGCCCAGGTTAATGAGGTGGGCACTCTGTCTCTTCCCAGCATGCAGAAAGAAGAGATGGAATTTCAGCCTCTGGAGCAAATTAAGGAGAATGAGGAGGCGAACCACTCCACGCCATTCATGGGTCCCTTCAGTCGCCTCCTGGGGGGTCAGCCACCCGGCTTCACCAGGTCTGCCTCCAGAATGAACCTGCTTCGGAGGAGGGATTACCCGTACCAGGACGTGGGCAAGCCCAGGAGCTCCTGCGCTGCCTGGACCTCGAGGGGCGATGCCCAATCACACACTGGTTCCAGCTTGAGGGAACAGTGGGAGACTGAGGACTCGAAGCTCCGGGAGCTGGACGCCTTCATATCCACCCCCTTCTACGAGAGGCCGGGCTTCTACAGTGCCCCCCAGACACCCATCAGCTCCTTCCCTCTGGTTTTCCCACTGAGGCGGCCACCGGGCAAAAGAGGCGCTGCCCTCCCCAGCGCCCAGACGGGCCCAGCCTTCCCCAAGGACAATTGTACCAATTTCGGCCCCTCACAGGCCAGCGACATGGACGCCAGTCAGAACTCCGTGACCTCCGGCGTGAGGGAAACGTTTGTCTGGCCCATGGAGAGAGGCAAAACCCCTGAGGCTTCCTTGGTGGTCACCCTGGAGGACCATCTGCCCCAGAGAAATGAAGACCTCAGTGTCCCGGGGACCCCCGAGGCCCAGAGCACAGCTGCAGGGAGCCTCAGCGGGCTATTTCAGGCTGCCTCTCCCGACCAGGAGAAGCTGGATAGCCGCAGGAGACCCTGGCAGCCCTGGCTGGCCCTGGAGGACACATCTGGGCCCTGTTCAGATTCCCTCCCTGCTGCAATGGGCAGCCCCGCTGATGATCCTTCCCTGCCCACCTCCATCCCTCTGGCACCTCCACTGCTCTCTCCAGTCAGGTCCAGCAAAGCTGCTATCCCTGCCTCAGAGGATGATGGACCCAGCCCCCTCCGCCAGGTCTCCATGGAAACATCGGGGACATTAAGAGATCTGAGGAGTGATGGCCATTTCCCTGGAGAGCACAGGACTGCTGCTGAGCATTCTTCCCCCAAAGACTCGGGCATCTCCCTGGCAGAGGGAGACTTGGCAGGGCTGATGGAAACGATCCTGGAAAGAAGCGAGTTCTCCGATTCGGGGCAACTGGGCAGGTTCAATTAGCCAGTGAGCCAGGGCATAATGCAGTCCTGAGTGTATGAGGCTTCCTCCATTCCCTTATAGACCAGACCCCTACCCAAGCTGAAGTAGACTGCAGAAGCTGGTCATCCAGCAGAGGGCTTTTCCCAAAGCCAGCCAGAGGAGAGCAAGAGAAGAAAGGAAGAAAGAAAAGGAAGGAAGGAAGAAGAGAGAAAGAAGAAAGGAAGGGAGGAAGGGAGGGAAGAAGGGAGAGAGGAAGGAGAGAGGGAAGGAGGCAGAAAGGAAGGAAAGAAAGAAGGGGAAAAAGGAAAGAAATAAAGGAATGAAAGGAGGGAGGAAGGAAAAGAAAAAAAGGAAGAAGAGGAGAGGGAGGGAAAGAAAGAAGAGAGGGAGGGAAGGAAAAGAGGAAGGAAGGGGAGAAAAGGGAGCAAGAGGAAGGGGAAGGAAGTGAGGAAAGGAAGAAAGGGAAGAGAGAGGGGAAAAAGGGAGGGAAAGAAGGGCAGACTCCCTGACTGAGGTTACTGCCCCTGCTCATCCTGAAGGGGTGACCCAGGAGCACCTAGGCAGAGTCATTGCAGGTGCTCCCCTATTCTTCCTTCTCGGTTTTGTTCCGGGCATTTGCCCACCACCTCCCCAGCAGCTGGTCCCCTCTTACAGCAGTCAGCTGTTTCCTTCAACCACAAGACGAGTGGCACCCTCTCTCGCGCCCCCCCTTCCTCCCCCCCCCCCGTTATAAAATAAAAAGCCACGTGGCTCCTGGGCACTCGAGTCCTCAGGATTTTCGGATGCCCTCAGGGGCCTAGTTTGGGGATGCAGCCCAGACTTGGCTTGGGGCTGGCGGAACACCCCCAGCCCTGGCACTCAGGGGGGCTTTCTATCACCAGCGCTTTGGGGGCTGCCAGGATTCCCCTGCATTTTCCAAGGGCACAGTCGCTAGGCAACATACAGGATCACGGACCACTGGGATTGATTTATTGAGAAGTCCCCAGCCCATCAAGCACCGGGGAAGGGGGTCTCAGTGTGGACCAGAGAGCATCTATGTAAACACCCTCAACTCTGAACTCCCTGGGGTGCCCACTATAACCACTCTGGCCTGAGGTCATCTCTGCCAAGCCCACCCCTCCCATTACTCTAGACCCCTAATCCTATGCTCCCTTTTCACTCAAGCTCAGGGTAAGTGCAGAAGAACTTGATGGGGTCCCTAAGAGTTCCAATGTTCACAGCTTAGCTCGTTTCTCCTCTAGATAAAATTGGGGGGGGTCCCTTTATAGGTAGAACAAAGAACCTATTGTTCTATGCCTGACTAAAAGCAGTTCCTGGGTGGGGATTTGCTGCTCCATCAGGTCTCAGCCTTGGGGCTAGATGTATTTCAAAGGTGTGTCTAAGGTGTGTCTCGGCCCAGGGTTTATTGGCCTCTTTCCCGGAAAGCCTTGGGAGGCTCCACAGTAGGGCTGGGAGGTTATTGTCCCTGGTAACTAAGGCCCCTCCTCCCCCAAGCATCGCCCCCAAAGAAGAGCCCGGCACACGGTCATTTCATCAGTACCAAGTCACTTTATTGGGATGTAAATGGTGGTAGTTTTTTGGTACAGATTATGAAAAGGTCAGATAACCAAAATATGCATGCACTGAAAGACAGTGGGAGTCTCGCCCCACACTTCCCAGGTGTGGGGGGAAGCCAGGTGCGGCTCAGCTCTCGTTGTCACTGTCTCCAAGGGTGTGCTTGTCAAAAAGATATTCCGCCATGCCAGAATCGGGGGCCCCCATTTTGCGCAGGTTGGTTACGTGATCACCCAGTTGTTTGATGGACTTGACCTGTTCGTCCAGGTAGTGGGTTTCGATGAAATCACATAACTGAAAGAGAAGGGAAAAGGGGGGATGGTGGGTCATTGTTGGGGGGAGGGAGCTTTCGCAGACACGCCCGCCCGAGGGGGAGGGGCCGATACTCACATGGGGGTCGTTTTTGTCAGTTGCCAGCTTGTGCAATTCCAGTAACGACTGATTGACATTTTTTTCCAAGTGCAGAGCACACTCCATTGCGTTCAGCCCGCTCTCCCAGTCATCACGATCTGGTTTCTGGAAGAGAGGCCGGCCGGTTAGTCGGAGCCCCGCCCCCAGCTCCCCCCCCCCCATACACACACCTGGGATGGGGTCCCGCTCACCTTGATGTCTTGCAGGAAGATCCGGCCGCCACGCTGGTTTTGGAGTTTCATCAGCTTCTCAGCATGTTCCCTCTCCTCGTGGGACTGGTGGAGGAAAAACTTGGCAAAGTTCTTCAACGCCACATCATCTCGGTCGAAGTAGTAAGACTGAAAGGGGAACAGATTCTGGGGGTTATCCTCGTCTCCCCGCAAAGCCTCAAGGGCACAGACAGATCGGGGCTTCGGACGGGGCACCCCGCCCGGTCCCGGGGTATTAAGGGGGTCCGCCCTTCTGAGCCCGGCAGCTCAAGGTCAAAGTGGGCAAGGGCTGCCTCTGTATCCCGAGGCTCACAATGGGGTCGGGGCAGCAAAAATCCTTCAAAGGGGAGCCCCTCCACCCCGCCCTGGGGACTTCAAGGGGCTTCGCGCCTTGGCCATTATCCCGGCCGGGCCCCGCCCTTGGTCGCACGGCCCCAGGGCTCATGGGAAGCGGCATGGGGGCGGGGCTTCGCGGAGCCGCCACTGCGCAAGCGCGGGCTCGCCCGCCCCGCCAAAGGGAACGGAGGGGAGGGGCGCCCCGCCCCCCCGGGGGGGCCTTATCGCCGGCCCCGCCCGCCCCGGGCCCGTCCTCACCATGGACAGGTAGACGTAGGAGGCGTAGAGCTCCAGGTTGATCTGCCGGTTGATGGCGGCCTCCGAGTCCTGGTGGTAGTTCTGGCGGACCTGAGAGGGAGATGAGGTCGTCATGGCGGCGGAGATGGAGGCGGCTGCGAAGAAGAGGAGGAGAAGAAGGAGGAGGAAGAGGAGGAGGGAAGAGGCGGCTGCGCAGCGGCTGCGGCTGAGGCTGGGGCGACGGCGGCGGCGA
Organism: Myrmecobius fasciatus; assembly: GCA_023553655.1. Lineage (NCBI taxonomy): Eukaryota > Metazoa > Chordata > Mammalia > Dasyuromorphia > Myrmecobiidae > Myrmecobius > Myrmecobius fasciatus. The sequence continues at coordinate 6,486 of JAJPUD010031080.1, read as the reverse complement.
CGGCCGGGGGGCGGCTGAGGCGGAAGGCTGCTGCTCGAACGGTAGGACGGAAGAAGTGTTGGTTAGTGGAGGTGAAGGTGGAGAGGTGGCTAAGGGCGGCTCCGGCCGGGAATCGAGCAGCGGGTTCCGTTCAAGCACTGTTGAAGCAGGAAACCGCAGCGACTCCCCTTCCCTGCGCTTCTGGCGACTGTGGGGCGCCCGCGCAGAGCTTTTATAGCCGCGCCGAGGCCCCGCCCCGCGTCACGCCAGCCCCTGCCAATGGCTGCGCCGGGGGCGCGCGGGAGGCGGGCCTGGGCATCACGGGACTCGGGGCCTCCGCCCTTCCCTCCCCGCTCCCCCGCAGCCCCCTCCGTCGGAGTTTGCGCTATGCGAACGGAGGGGGGGAGGGGCGTCTCTTCTCTTCCCCCGGGACTGGGGAGAGGCGAGCGGAGGCTGGAATCTCCCGCTGTTCCCCGAACCGAGCTCTCCCCCTCCCCTGCCCACACCCAGGATTGCATGAGGTTTGGGGATGGGGATACACTGCAGGTGGGGAGGGAGATTAGGCTAAGCTCACGCGCCCCTTTTGTCTGAAACGGCTTTCCTTCCCCCCCTTTTTGGTGAGCTGCATTTAGGATGAGGGTCCCTCCCCCGGGAATGAAGAGAAATCAGGGAGGGGGTCTCGGAGGCGCCGCTGGAGTGAAGCCGCCCCCTCCCAGCCCTGCAGCTGCAGAGACTGATTTTGGGGGAGGGAAGGGTCCCCGCTGGACTCAACCCCGGAGTCTGGGTCCGAGCCCCAGTAAGAGCACAGGGTTTAGAAGCCCCCTCTCTTTCCTTGGGGAATGAGGCTGTGGGCCCCGCCCTGCGATCTCCAAGCCTGTATTCTGTGATTTCTAAGCCCCTCACCCCCATTTTACAGAGGGGGAAACTGAGGCCCGGAACAAGAGCAGCTTGGCCCAAGGTCATCCTGCTCACAGCTCGGTCTGGGCCCCCGCCGGGCTACTCGTCGGTGCCGGCAACACAAAGACCAGGGGGAAAAACCAAACCAGCCTTTCTCTCCCCCAGACAAAGGTGACCTCCGCCCCCAAGAACGTGAGATTGGGGGGGGTCCCAGGAGGAGGGAAGGGGTCTTGTCCTGCCCCTTGTGGCAGCCCCAGCCGGGCGGCCGGACCCCTTTCTGGAGGCTGATGTTTTGAAAGGCTTCATGGGCAGAGATTGGGACAAAGGGAGCCCGGCCTGTGGAAATGCAGCCCCACGTGTGTTTTTAAAAGGTGACTTTGGACCCCAGAGTCGGACACCTGGTTCCGGGGCTCTGGCCGGTGCGGGTGGGGGCGCACGGCCAGCCTTGCCCTTGGTTCCCCAGGAGGGGAGGTCCCAGCTCTGCCTCTTCCAGGCTAATCCCTTAACCTGTTTCAGCCTGAGAGAAAGGGGCCTCCCAGCTCCCTCATGGTTGGGCGGCCCTTCCATATCGAGACCAACAGCGGGAGGGCTCCCGCGGGGTTCAGTCCTGGGTGACCCATCCTCGGCCCCCCTCACGAAGGTCGCAGGGGTCCGAGCCCCTTCCTCCTCTGGCTCCGGGCGCCTGTGCCAGCGAGGGGATGGGCGCCAAGGAGGGCAGAGGCCAGCCCTGGGCTCCCCTCCCCCACCTGGCCTAACGGTCCCAGACAGCCAGGAGGTGGGTGGACACATGGGAGAGTCGGCGCTGGCGCCCAGAGGCCCTTGGCACGGGTCGTGTTTTTAAGAATGGGAGACAGTCATTATCAGCCTCCTGGCCACATCCCAGGTGAGGTCACGGGGCTGTTTGCCAAGACCTGGGGCAGAAACCCGGCCTCGGTGTATGTAGGAGCCCCAGCAGGGTCCGGCAGCAAATGGCCACAGCCTTGGCCCCCCCTTTTCTTCCCTCAGCAGGTTGTAGGAGGGAGCCCCCTCCCCTTGGGGAAGGGGCCAGCGGCCATACTCCAAGTTAATGGCAGAGCTGGAATCAGACCCCGAGTCCTGGGCTCCTGCCCGTGAAAAGAGGGCCTTTGTGACATTATTGTGCCCTATCTCCTAGGAGCAGGAAGCCGCCAGGGTGGCAGGGACAATTGGGCTCAGAGATAACCGGAGCAGTTAGCTGGGGATGCGCTCCGGCTCCCAGGGGCCCCGGGGCCTCCCTGGCTCCTGCTGAAAACAGATACGGCTCCTTCTCTCTTCCTGGCGGGCTGGGCAGCCCCAGGTGGGACGCGCTGATGTCACGCTTCCCGCCAGCTCCAGCCCGCTCCCTCCCCCCACCCCATCCCAGAAAGGGGGGGGGGCGGCCACCTGGTTCTCTAAGAGAATCTTTTGTGCAAAGGAGAAAATGGGGGAAATCTGTTCTTTGGCCAGGCCCGCTCTGGGAAAAGGGAGTGGGTCACGTGAGCTGGAGGGGCAGCTGCAGCTGGAGAGCAAGGAACAAGGTCCGAGGCCCGGCCCCGGGACAATGAGGGCACAGGCTCCTGGACCGCGGCCCCCCGGGGGTCCTGCTAGATGGGGAGTTCTTCACCTGGGGGCCCCGAGGGCCCTGGGGAGAGAGAGGTGGGGGGGGGTCTGGAAACTTGAATGGGGAAAAGTAAAGTGTTTATTTCCATAAAATTGGGGGGGGGGAGTAATTATTTTATGAAATTAGAAATCGGGTTCTGAGCAGGGTCTAGAGGAGTCTCCTCTAGTTGGAATTCAAGGCTCTGGGTTCAGATCCCGGCTTCGGCTCACAGGGAATTGTCTCCCCAAAGATCAGCCCTGATCAGCACTGATTAAGGCTGGGGGACCCTGACCATTGTCCCTTTGCCTCTGATGGCTGGACTGGGGCAGCCCCCCTGGATGAACAGTGTGAGTGTATGTGTGTGAGTGTGTGACTGTGTGTGTGTGTGTGTGTGACTGTGTGTATGTGAGTGTGAGTGTGTGTGTGTGTGTGTGCCTCGGGGGAGCAGCAGCTGCTGGAAAGGCCCGGTCCGCCCCTGGTTTCCTGGCCATGTTTTCTCGGTTGCTGGGGGGGGGCCGAGGGGGGGTCCTGGGGACAGGGGGCCCAGGCAGGGGGAGCACAGGCTCCTTTCCGGGAGGCCAGTGGGAGCTGGGTGAGGGGACTGCTGTCCCACCATGACTCTGCACTTTCCCAGACTCCTACTCATCTGAAAATCTGCTTTGTCATGGTGGGGGGGAGGGAAAGGAGAATTAGAGGAGGGATTCCCCCATGGGGAAAGCTGGGTGAATGGCCCAGAAAGGGTTTCACAAGGTTTGGGGGGGCAGAGCCAGGAAAGAAAGGAGTCTGGGGTCTGATGGAGCTCTCCCTCAGGAGCCAGGCTGGTTTGGGAGAGCCCCTCCCCCCCAGTGGTCCCCCTCATTCCTAGGGTGGCCCAGCTGAGCATAAAGATGCAGGGTCAGAGCTGGGCGGAACCCCGGACTCAGGGTGTCCTTAGCCTGGAACCCACAAACTTTGGGGGACAGCGGGCAGCGATTTCAGCCCAACTGGCCCCCTTTGTGATCCCGGACTCCTTATTTGACACGTTGTATTTTGAGAAGGATGCTGTGGGCTTCACCAGAATGCCAAGGGGGTCTAGAACTCAACAGGGGTCGAGAATCCCCACTCTAGAACACCAGGTAGGGACCTTAGAACATGGTGTGTCAGAGCCGGGAGCCCCTGGCACGGTGGAACACAGAATGTAGCCGTGGGAGCTGGGCAGGTGCTCAGAAGTAGGTGCCAGAGCTTGGGGGGCGGGGGGAGGTCTCACCTGATGGAAGCCCTTGCTCTTTCTGGGGAAACAAGCCCCCGAGTGGCTGGTGGATGTCAGTGGTTCCCAGATGGAGCCTCCAGGTTGGCCCCCAACCTCATGGATCTCTCAGGTCCTCACTAATGAATTAGTCCTGGAGCTGGGAGGGGCACCCAGACCTGCTCCCTGCCCCCCATATGCCCCAGTCTGCCTGATAGCTCTGGTCCCTCCGAGATGCTCTGGGGGCACAGGGGCAGGAGCCCTGAGGCCCTGCGGGCCAGGGGCAGTTCTCATGTTCTGAAGGGTTTTCAGAGGCTCGGGGATCCTTCCAGGTTAGAACTGGGGGACAGGCCTTGTGGGTGGGCATGGCCACCCCGGGCCACCCAGCCCCACCATGCCTCTGCCTCCGAGCCCCAGAGAGGGAGAGGGGCTTCTTCCAAAGTCGGAACAGCCGCTTGGGGAGCAAAGGAAATAAAAGTGGCCTCAGGCAGAGCCTCCCCTTTCCGGCCTCATTTTCCTCTATAAAATAGAGATGCCCTTCGGGCAGTCTCCCAGAGATTCCTGCCCCCCCCAGCTCTTGAAACCCGAGTTCTTTAAAGCTGTTGAGATAATTATAAAATCACGGCAGTGGCTGAATGGAGGATGGAGGAGGAGGCAAAGAGTTGAGGCTGACAGGGAGGCCCTCCTGTAGGGCTTAGAACCATCCAGATGGGCCTGCCTGAGGGGAGAGGGGAGGGAGGGAGAAGGAGGAGGAAGAGACAGGGAAGAGGGAGAGTGGCAAGAGGAGGGAAGAAAAAAGGAAGGGAGAGAGAGGGAGGGAAGGAGGAAAAAGGAGAAGGAAGAGAGAGGAAGGAGAAACAGAGGGAGGGAAAAGGAAAGAAGAAAGGAGAGCGGAGGGAGGAAAAAGAGAAAGAAGAAGAAGGAGGGAGAGAGGAGGAAAAGAAGGAAGGAGGGTGCAAATTGACTTGCTTCTGCTTGTCTTGGTGCCCACAGCTCCCTGGAAACCTTAAACTGAATCACTCTGACTCTGCTTGATTGGCCAACAGTGGGTCCCAGGCCAAGCCCCAGGTGGCCACTGCTTGGGTCCTGGTTAACTCAGAGTGAGTGGAAATATCAGCCATTTCTGTTTTGGCCAGAAGGCCTCAGGATCTCCCCCTTGCTGATTTATTTTATTTTTGCTTAGGTAAAGGAGGCCGTTCTCTGCCTCAGTTGCTCCCCAGCCGTAATCACTGAGTGGGTCTTGCTTCAGTCAAACTGAGACCTGTTAAAACCTTGGCTTAGAAAGGCCCAGGCCTCCCACTGCATCCGGGGCCATGTGGTCGTCCTGATCTGTGTCTGGGCACTGGACCCAGAGGGCTCTGGAGGGAAAGTGAGGCCGGTGACCTTGCCCAGCCTCCCGCCCTCAAATCCAATTCACTTGCACGTCATGGCGTCCCCTCCCTGGTGTCAGGGTCCTCTTCAAGAACAAATTAGAACCTAAGAAAGTATTTGGCTGCCACAGCTTAGTCTGCAATGTGTGAAGGAGCAAGATTTATTTCAATAAAGCAACAGGGACCAGAATTGACCTTAAAAACCAGATGGAGGCAGTTCAAAGCGATAGGGAGCCACAGATTCTTGGAGCAGGGAAGGAACCTGGTCAGATGTCCCCATAGTTCTGGATCCATTTATTTGGAATAGGGAGCGGAAAGAACTCTGAAGCCTAAAAAATAAAAAATAAACGAGCCAGAAGAATCAGTAAATGAGGTTTCCACAAGGATATCTGCCGTCCCAGGATGCCCAGATTTTGGTCAATAGCAGCACTTCCATACGGTGATAAAATGGTCCTTCTCCCCTCATTTAAGCAGATGGGAAGGAGCTTGTTCCGAAATCCTGGTGTCGGGTTCTGGAGCATCCTGGGACTGCAGACCGAAGCTGAGAGGGATCCTGGAGACCATGGACCCGGAGCTCAACCATGTTACAGACGAGGTAAGGTGGCTGGTCTAAGGTCATACAAGTGGTCAGTCCGTGATGGCTACTAAGGGCTGTGGTGTGTACGAAGGCAAAACGAGATCTCTGCCCTCCAGGAGCTTCCAGGCTAAAGGAGAAAATAACGTAAAAATTAAATGAAAACAAGCTCTATGCAGCATAAATTGGAAATCATTAAAAGAAGGAAGGGGCTTCCTGGAGGAGGTGGGACTTTACTTGGGACTTGAGCCAGGAGGGAAGATGAGGAGGGAGAGCCACCGACGGAGGATCGGCCAGGAGGCCGGTGTCGCTGCTTCCAAGAGTACGGGGGGTGGTGAGTGGGGGACTGGGGAAGAGCACAAGGGTGACCTCTGGGGAAGGAACACCCAGGCCCTCTGGCTCCCAGTTCAGTCTCGTTTCTCTTTGTCTTGCTGTCCCTTCCTTTGGCCACCTCCTCCCCCAAGCCAGACCAGTGTGATCTTCTGGCCACAGAAGACCAAGGTCACAGAACATCATCCAGATTGGACCCAGAACCCAGGTTTTGCTGCTTATCGGCAAAGATGGTTCTGGGTCAGTTATTTAGACCCTCTTAAGATCAGCCCCTACTTTGGTAAAATGGGAGATGAGGGGAAAAAAAGAACAAATCTATATAATGAATCTATATAATGAAAACTAACCTGTCCCTGAGAAGAAATAACAGCCTTCAGTGGAGAAGTTGGGGACTATGGGTATGGAATGGTACAGACCCTGCCAGATGTCATCACTGTGTCTCGTTAATTAGGGAAGACTGGGGGTGGGTGGTTAGGTCTCCCCACTGATCACTGGTATAAAACCAAAGGCACCA
>JAJPUD010031079.1:0-12754 GCA_023553655.1 Myrmecobius fasciatus | reverse complement strand
ACACACACACACACACACACACACACACACACAAACACACACGTTTTTATTGTTCATTGATTCAATTGTATTTCACTCTTTATAATCCATGGCCATGGGATTTTCTTGGCAAAGATAATAGAATGGTTTGCCATTTCCTTCCCCAATATTACCATTTTACAGATGAGGAACTGAGGCAAATAGGGTTAAGTGACTAACCTTGCATCACTAGCCTAGTTAGTATCTGAAGTCAAATCTGAACTCAGATCTTGGTGACTCCAGACCTGTTATTCTACCTACAGCATCACCTAGTTGTCAGATAGAGATAGATAGATAGGCAGATGTGTATATATATAATATAGACAGACATATATAGATACAGGTATATATGTCGATGTGCACACACATGTAAATATAGACACAGACATAAAGATGTGTATACATGCACATGTGTATATCTATCAATGTGTGCACATACACACACTCACACACACACAGGAGCGTGTTTTTATTTATACCTTCAGGCTCTAGGAGTCTTGTTTTAAGGCCCAAACACTATCACAGGGTTCATTTTCACACTGTGCTTCAAACAGCAGCTCCCTGGGTGGGAAGACTCCAGTAAGACTCAGATAAGATAGACTGGAAGCCTGCTTCTAGCCAAGGCTGCAAGGAAACTGAAGGCTTGACCCCAACATCGGCAAACCCAAATTATATCAGCTTTTTTCTCCACTGAGTAAATTTTTTCCTTCCCATCTTCCAAAGAAAGACTCACATCTTTTCTTTTATGAGTAGAAATATAATGGCTCTTACAGTCTTCTAAACATACGTCTCCCCTGACTAGGAGTTTCTAGAGGGCAGATATGGACTGCTTCCCAGTAAGTTCTGTAGGCCCCTTTATAAGGAATAGATAACGAAGACAATTCAAATCAAACCAAGAAACATGGGTGAAAAGCCTACTGTGTGCTAGCAAAACAGTCCCTTCCTCAAGGCATTATATATATAGTCTACTGGGCAAAGAGGAGATGGACACTGAGCAGCAGAGGAAGGACCAGTACCAATCATTAGTATATTTGTACTTGTTTCCATATTTATTAAAGGAGGAGTTTGCAGGATGGCTTTTAAGGTCCCCTCTAGTTGGTACAAGGCAGCTAGCTGGCACAGTGGTCAGGGCACCAGGCCTCTTCTTGTGAGTTCAAATCTGGCCTCAGACACATACTAGCTGTGTGACCCTGGGCGAGTCATTTAATTTCAATTGCCTCAGTGTCTTCATCTGTAAAATGGGGAGTTAGACTAAAAGTATCTAAGATCCCTTGCAGTTCTAAATTTGTAATCTTCTAAAGTAGGTGGAGAACGTTCAGCCAGGGGACCATATAAAGAAAGAAAAATAATTTGCTAAGGCAAGGGTAGGCAAGGGAGGAGCTGACAACTATTTGTATCTCCCTGGGCTTGTGTTCTATACATTTGATAATTTTGTATAGACTCTGGATGACTTTATAAATATTCAAATGGCCCTTGGCAGAAAAAAGGTTTCCTATCCCTGCTCTAAAGGATTCAGCTATGAGCTCTTAGCTTTGCTGTAGAGAAGTCAATTCTCTATACTATACTATCCTGATACTATATACTGATATATATATATATATATATATATATATATATATATATACGATATACTATATACATATATACCATATAAAAGTGTATGCTATAATACTATAATTGATACCAGGAAATTATCTTAGACTTCAGACTTCCACTGATGTCTAAATTCCAATCCAAAGCACTAACCCTTGTGGACTTCTGTTCTCTGAGATTGGAGATCTGCTACATCCAGTTCCTAATCTACTTTCTTCCTTTTCTAGTCACAGATGCCTTAACTGAAAGCCTCATTCTAGTATTCACTTCCTTTCTCCCCTTTCCTCCATTATTTTTCATATAATCATGAAGAGAATCTTTTTTTAAAATTTACAAAGAAAATGAGATTCTTTAAATTCCGAAATAATATGACTGGGTCATTAGAGTGAGAATTTAAAAAACAAAACAAAACTACTCCCAGTCCTGGACTAGGTGGGTCTTAAATCTAGCTAAACTATTCAATCCAGTCACAGTTTCTCCCAGGCTTAACTTGACCCTTAGTCCTCTCTGGATCAGAAGGGCCAGGACTAGTGTGGATTTTGTACACTTGGGCAATAAGGATTAAACTCATTCATTAATTTTATAATCCCAGGCTTAGTCTCAGCCAATCATGATTGTGCAGCAGATGTGAGGGTATTCTGTTCATATTCCCATCTAATCAGGCAACTAACTTTCCTTCTCTTTGATCAAAGAAAAAATTTAAAAACACCAAAAGATAGAATACTCCTATCACCTCAAAAATCAAAATAACTCAACCTATCAGATAAGCTACCTCCAAAGTTGGGAAAAAATCCATACTCATGTTTTTCAAGTATAGGGAAGCAGATAGATAGAAGACCATGAAAGATAAATTCAGAAAAAGGTAACAATTCTGCTCCTAGCCCTTCAACCACTAGTGTGCTCTTCCCTAGATCTATTCCCTTCACTCCAGCACTTCCAGCTGCCCAAGGGTATCAGAAATAAAAGAAGAAAATAATCCTGGATTTGATGGGTAGGAAAAAAATTGACTATGTCCAACAGGAGAGCCAAGATGGCAAATAAAGCTTGGTGATGATCACACTAGAACAAGAATTGTCAACTCAGTAGGCCCCTAAAGTCTCCCTTCTACCTACCACCAACTTGGTCACCTTATTCATGCAGAGTACAAGGAGACCTCAGAGGCTAGAACATCCTCAACAAATGAGGTCCAGTGATAAGGACCTCAATACCCATTTTTGGACAGCTCTGTTTTATTTGGAAACAATTAGAGTTAAATGATTTGCCTAAGGTTACATAATGAGTAAATATCTGAGGCTGGATTTGAACTCAGTCCTCCTGACCCCTGGGCCAGTGCCTATCCACTGTTCCCCCACCTCTATAAAATTTTTTCTTCCCTATATTGACCAGAAGCCTGCCTCTCCATAGTTCCCACCAAGCAAGACAAGCCTCATCTCTTTTTCCCAGCATAGTCCTTTAGCTAGTTAACAACTGCTCTCTTGTCCCCCCACACCCACTGAGTTCCATCAGCATATGGAATTCCAATTTATATACAGCCTGGTTTCGAGCTTCTCCTCTTCCTGGTTGCCCTCCTGTGTATACACTCCAAGCTGTAGATACACTTTCTAAAAAGTAGTGCCCAGAACTGAACAATTCTCCAGATGTGGTCTGACTAGGAGAGAGAACGACGGGGCCAGCACCTTCCTCACCCTGGGTACTGAATTTACTTCTTTTAATGCAGCTGAAGATCACATTGGTTTTTTTGGCTGCCACATCACAACTTGTTCACATGAATTTCTAGACACTCACGTCTCCTCCATTCTATATGTGTGCAGTTTATTTTTGCAAGTGCAAGACTTTACATTTATCCCTATTAAATTTTATCATCATCACTATTACTTTTCCTAGAGAAGTGGGTGAATCCAGTCTCTGAAAGAGATAAAGCCCTCTGATGGGTTAAAAGCCCAAACTTATTGTTACAGTACAACAACAGTTTTAAGTCCTCCTTACCTTAAGCTCCAAAGACAGACTCATTATTTTCCTTGGGATGAGAACCTAAATTTTTTAAACTTGGGGTCTTGTGTACTTGGTTTTAAATAATTATATATGTATATGTACATATATATTTAAATAATTATATATGGATATACATATATATGGATATATACACATGTAAATGTATATGTTACTTTATATATTTATAATATACATTTTAAACTATAGATAACTGAATTTCCATATAACTAGTTTCCTTTAGAATACTGTTATTATGAATTTTATAGTGTACATTTAATGCTGTTTTGAGAAGAGGTTCATAAGCTTCACTAGGTGTTACACAGAAAAAGTTAAGACAGGAACACTATACTAATACAGCACTGTCCCATCCTTCCCCATCTCCATCCCTCATTAAAGACATCATAGGTAAGTTAGGCTACATTTTTCTTTTTCTTTCTTTCTTTCTTTTTTTTCTTAAGATATTAAGACTTTCTTCAAGATGTGTTTGGCCTAGGGAGTTAAAGGCTCAGGCTCTTGATGTTATTTCATCATGGGAGACTAAGGCAGCCATGAGCCAACTGATACCTGGAGAATCATGACCCTGTCACTCTGGCAAGGGAGCCTCACTCCACCAAATCAACTCAAGGCATTCTCAGTGAATATCCTTCTTCTGCTCTATCTAAATAAAGCTCTTTTTGTTAACTACCATATGATCTTACAAACACCTCATTTTGGCTGCCTAAGTCAGATCTAAACCAGAAATGCTCTTAATTCCCCTGTTCCTTCTTTTTGGAGATTTCTCCTGATCACTATAGCATGAGAGCCTGAGGAAAAAAAGATAAGACCAGTTGGTTCCATGGTATGGCCTTATCTTATTCTGCACCAACCTCTTACTAAATAAAGCCTCTCATATATTTGTATACCACAAACACTTAGAAAGTGTCTGAATTCACTGTGCTGGCTGGTCTGGTTGAAGCAGAGACAATTAGGTAGGACTGCAGGTCCAGGTGAGCTCTCTCTCTCTCTCCTGGAGAAGAGGATGCTCCCAGGAGTTTTTATTCCTGGAAAGGGGAATCTTTTGTTTTATAAAAGGATTCCCCTCTCTCCCAGTTATAATTGGCAGGCTGCTGCTGCTGCTGCCAGCAAACTGTATGACCCAGCAAAATGACTTGCACCCAGTAGGTGCTTGGCAAATGTTTGTTGAATTGAATTCAGTTGTCTGGGTCTAACTCCCAGGCCCTGGCACATTACCATCAGAGCCAGGCCTGAGTATTCCAAAAAAGTAGCTGGCTTTCAAAATGTTCCTTGTTCTGAACTATTTCTTTTTTTTTTTTTTTTTTCCTGAGGCTGAAGGCTCTAAGAGAAGAAAGAGAAGGGTCTGCTCTGCTCTTGCTCTTGTTCCTGCCTCTAATTTATTAGCAAACATCCTGCCCCTCCTCCTCTGAGCCTGTTTTGGGTTTGTCCCCCACTGAGATGTGAGGGGGCCAGGGCTGGGCAGGAGGAGATATCTTTGGTATTTCCCACTCCACAGCTGTCTTTCTGAGATGAGGTGGGCCATCAGCTTCTGATGCTCTCTTTTCATTGCAAAAGCTGATGCTACCGACTTTGTTGGTGATGGTGATATCCAGTTATTTCACCAAACATGAATGAACATTTGACATTTCAGGAAGAATAGCAATCCTCTTCTCTCCAAGGGCCTCCCAGTCCCCATCCCTCCATACATTAAAGTAAGAAGGGCACACTAATATCAAGTCAAATATTATTCAATAAGATTTAACTAATATTTATTAAAAATTCATTATATTCAAAGCAGAGAGTTAGGTATTGAAGAAAAAGCAACAAGACACAGTCTGTAGTGTACCACCTCAGGAATGAAAAGTCTCTGCCACTGACAAACCGTGTGACCATAGGCCTAATTTACCCCCAATTGCCTCCCCACTCCAAAAAAACATGCAGCTTCTGTCCTAAATGAGACACAAATAACTATTACACAAAAAAGAATAAAAATATAGAAACATGAGTCTATCTCCCCGTTTCTTCCTGAGCCCAATCCCAAAATGGAAACATAATTTAATTTATATACTTCTTGGTACGTCAATTCTTTGTCAGTATTTTGTCATAAACAAGGTATTATGTCTGTTAAGTGTTCAGATCTGACCTCAGACACTTAACCAGCTGTGTAACCCTGGGCAAATCACTTAACACTGTTTTCCTCAGTTTCCTCATCTGTAAAATGAGCTGGAGAAGGAAATGGCAAAACCACTCTTATATCTTTGCCAAGAAAACCCCAATTGGAGTCACAAAGAGTAGGACATGAGTAATCAACAAAGTAACATTACCTCATCTGATGCTCAAAACAGCCCTGAGATAGATACTAGCGATATTCTTATCTCCCTTTTACAGATCAGGAAACTGAGGCTCAGAAAGATTAGATTAACTTGATCACAAAGAGAGCGTACTCTTGGAAGGGTTTACAATCTTATTCATATCTGGAAGGAAAAGCCCAACATGATTTTTAGTCCTGCTTGGGGAAGGAGTGGGAGGAAATCATTAGCAAATGCCCTATTCATGCTTTCCTGTGTGGGGCTATTCTCTGGAAAAAAAAAAAAAAAAAAAAATCTATGTGCTGACCAGGAAGGAGTTTTGGAGCAACTTTGCAAGATTCAAGGGTTTTTCTTTGTCATAATAAGTTCTGACTGGTGGGGAAAGGCGCCTTGGGCTACCCTGCTCCCAAGCAATGTGCTTATAGGTTCTGGGGTAGCCCAGAGACCTAGGCAAAACAGAATTAATTAGAACTTAAAACTAAACTCATTTAAAAATCAGGACGGGGCCTTTTCCCTGAGGCTTTGGTGATATGCCGAGACTTCAGGGAAGTAAACATAGATAGACAAAAATTAGCCTTATCATTTATGCGGAGTCCTGGCAAAGAACTTCTGAGCCCCCATGGAGATTTGGAACATGATTTCTCCCTGTTATAATATCCAGGGCTGTTGGGGTACACTAAGCAGGCTTCCAAGAGCCAGGAGACATCTTAGAGGGGTGTGTATGTGCATGTGTTGGGGGGAGGAAGGGGGAGAGGGAGGGTCCCTTAAGACAAGGAGTAAACAACCAGGTGCAAGCCCCATTTCCTGCTGCAGGCTTGTGGTGACCGTCTGGTGAACTCCAGCAAGCCTGTTCCTGTCCCACCTTCTCCAAGAAGCCTTCCCCAACCCCTCTAAATTCTGGAGTCTTCCCTCTGTTAATTATTTCCCATTTATCTTGCTGTGCCTGTTTGTTTGTATGTTGTCTCCCCTTTTAGATTGTAAGCTACTTGAGGACAGACCGTCATTTTGTATCCCCAGTGCTTAGCACAGTCCCTGGCACATAGTAGGCACTTAATAAATGTGGCTGCAGACTGCTTGGACATCCCACCATTCTGCAGGCCTTCAAAGCTCCATGTGAGAGAAGTACCCCAGAGGAGAAGTAAGAGTGAAGTCCCCCTGTTTGTTTGGTTTGTTTTTGACTCTGGAGAGACTTAGAAAAGGAATCTCCTACTTTTGTTCCTTCTCTTGCTGCAAAAGAATGAGATTACGAGCAGAGGCAGCTCAATTTACTCTCAAGAAATGTAAGTGTTCCAACAACTAAGATTAGAAGATAGAACTAGAGCCTGCAAGTTCCAAGGAATAGACAAAGTAAATGAAGAACCTTACTGAACACCTGGGGGAGTCCCAGAATCTGGATGAAAGGAAAAGGACAAGTCTAGACCCAATACTGACAAGACTGTAACATTCCCAAAGTCAGGAATCTTATTTTCTATTACTTTGTGAGTTTCCTACCCTCCCTGCTGCCCTAAGACATAGTTAAAAAAAAAAAAAAAAAGTCCCTGACAGAGTGGTCTATTCACAGTGGGAGTTCAAAAAACCCACTGAAATCTAGTCAAATCCATCTAAGAGAATTAGGGACTGAGCCTGGGGAAGGAGTCCCAGAGTAATTTGTGTGCCAGATGGGAAAAGTGGATGGACAAACATTTCCCAAGATACTTTTCCATCTGCAAAATTTCCCTCCAGATGATGCCAAAGGGAAAAGTGAGCTTGCCACGGGTGTTCAAGGCAGGAATAAAAACAAAAGAGAAAGTAATTTTTATGTGAAAATCACTTGAAGTGAATCTAACCAAAATGATACTAGTTTCCATAATAGAAGCATTTCTTTTTCCCCTGGTCCTGTGAGAGACAAGTATTTAATCTTAACACAATTCTATTAAAAAACAAACAAACCCCCAAACCTCAGTCTTACTACTAGGTCCCCCCTGCTGTTAAATCAAGGCTGTTAAATCTTGCTCTGGCCAGAAGGGTACAAGGATTGCTGTTCTCCATCTTGGGGTGGATGGATCGATTCCAAAAAAGCTCTAGGACAGCTGCTAAGCTAGTGAGAGAGAAGGCTTGGCTACACGGAAAACCCTAGCTCCCAGACTGTCATGGAAGATGCTACTCAACAGTGCTGTCTTTTTTCCAGCAGAGCTGCCTTAGCCACTGGCTGAGTCAGCCACTGGTCCAAGAACAGCTCACAGGGCTCCCACCAGCTGGCCCCTGCCACCCTGGCGAAAGAGAAGGAATAAAGACAGTGATTAAGGAATATTAAGGCTTGATTCTTCCCAGTAGGAAAGAAGAAGTAGATTTAGAAGCAGAGGACTGAGATCTGACTCCCAGTTCTGTACCGTCTATGTGGCAGATGGACAAAGCTTGGGGGGACCCACCACAGGAGCCAAGAATGCCCTGGGGGAAGGGGACAAACTGGGGTGCCGACTGCTGAGATAGCTTTGTGTTTGTTTTGTTTTGCTGAGGCAATGGGGTTAGGTGACTTGCCCAGGGTCATTCATACAGCTAGTAAGAATCTGAGGTTAGATTTGAGCTCAGGTCCTCCTGATTCCAGGACTCTCTCCACTGGACCACCAGTTGCCCTCCCAAGATGACTTTGTACTAGAGAACAGGGGGTACAAATCAGAGATGTGCTGGAGCCAGTTTACTCTGGCCCTTGAGCACCAATTTTTACATTTTCAATGGGTAAGCCTTTACACCTTGGAAATGAACAAACACTACAAACAAGTGTCTGATTTATTGTTTTGTTGACTATCTAGACTGAAGAAAATGATGGAGAAAACATTAATAATTCAGATTAAACTTAAAAAGCATTCATCCAGCACACCCTTGATACAGTGTGTCCCAATCCTATTACCTGAGGCAAGCAGGACCCAACATGATCTTCATTATCTTTGATTATCCTAATGCAGGGCAACATTAGGCAGAAGATTTCATAATGGGATGAATGCTCGGGCAACATAAAGTCTCATTATTGGCTTTCTGCTTAGAACTGAAGACCTGGAGGTCAAGCCTAGCCTGAGCCCTACTCAGGTATGTCTCTGAGAAGAGAGTTTAACTTTCAAAACCCAGCTGGGGGATCAAGTCTACTTATGAGGGATTGAGTATTTTCAATAGGTGTGTGGGACACAAGAGTGGACCCAAAACTTCACATTAGCTCTAAAACTAATCAGTGCTTCCACACTGGCTGTGGCCTATTAGATTATACTTCCTTGGGCCATTTCGAACCAGAATCTCTGGGTCTGGACTGAAACGAGACAGGCTTCTTTGGGTAATGTTTGATGATCACTCGTGTTCCACCTGTATTTAGAACTGGCAGAGGAAGGGTTCCCATGCCATCTCGAGGAAGAGGAGGGAGAGATCTGAGCATCTTCTTCCCAGGGGCCATGGAGAAATGTCATTTTCTACCTTTAGGCCCTAAGGGCAAGACCTATGCACAGCATCACACACTAGGCAAATAACAACAGCAATTAATAATGAGTAATCTTAGAGGCCGGCCAGCTTAAAGGCCACAAGCCAAAGGCTCAGCCTGGAGAAGGAAGCTGGCCTGGCCGGTCCTTCCAGGAAGGAAGAAAAAGGGGTGGTGCTTGCTTAGGGTAAATCCCCATCTTTATTCTTCTACTTATTATCACTGGGATTTCTCCCTCTATTTTTTCCCTCCCCACTGTCTCTGATTGCTTCTTGTCATCATTCTAATGACCAAATTATACTGTGCATCCCCAACTCATCCAGCTCCTTTTAGTTCTAGGCCAGAAAGATGATTTCCATAAATTAGATTTTTCTTTTCCATCTTTCAGTACCAGTAAGAGCTAAGGAATTATATAGAAGACACTCAGGCAGTATTTCCAGGGAAAAGGAGCATTTTTTTAGAATTTTTTTTTATAACTATTCCTATATAATTGCTTTCTTTTATAGTCATATATATTTTACTTTACGCATTTTAAAATATTATTCTTTGCAAGGGCCAATGTTGAAAAATTACCCATGCATATGTTTTGTGAATAAACAGCTTTAATAAAAATTAAAAAAAATAAAAATTTTAAAGGGAAAAAAAAATAAAAATACTATTTTGAGAAGAAGTCTGTAGGTTTTACCAGACTGCCCAAGGGGAAGGTCTATGATTTAAAAAAAAAAAAAAAAAGGATAAGAAGTCCTTTCATAGGGGATTTGACTTTGGAAGTGACTAATTGAAAACTGTTATCAGATACAAATCCCAGATGGGGGAGGGAGATAAAGTGAGAGTAACCCAGGGCCACCAGGAAATGAGGCAGGATGACACACTGTTCCTTCCTATTCAAATGTTTGAAGACCCAGAGGTCAGGAGAATAGGAAGGGGGGAAATTGTGAATGGGAAAGCCCTGGGGAGAGGTCTGCCATGGGAATGGGACAGGCTGAGGGAGCTGGGGGTCTAGTTAAGCCAGCCCCCCAGCGCAGCTCTATCCCAGCAGCTCACGGCCCATTCTAGGGATAGAGGAGGGTCGGGGTTTGGGATATGGAATAAGGATGAGGCCGTTCTAGGGTGATGGGAAACAGCCTGGCAGCATCTGGCCTGGAACCCAGCTTCCGGAACATCTGCTGGGGATGTCCGCTAATGGCAGCAACACCCTGTGGCCTTCCTTCTGCTGGCAAGGCTGAGCAATGATGCATGCTTGTCTCATCTGACCCAGTGGGGGCCCTCCCAGAGACCCCCAGCCCAGCCAAGCCCTTGCCCGCGCAGGTGGAGAACCCAGAGAGCCTTCCGTGGGAATGAGCTCCATCCAGGTTCTCTTATGGACTCTGAGACTGAACAAGGAACTGTCGTGCTAGGATTCCATTTTTTCTTCTTAAACCCCTTAAAACCCTACTCTCTCAGAAAGGGGGAAACAAACAGCTGCAAAGAACTTCGAGTCAGCAGGCCTGGACTCAAATCCTGGTCCGCATGATTTGGGGAAAGTAACCTAGAAGTTGGTAAAACACTGGGATAGGTGGCCCTTAACAGCCTTTTCAGGTCTGAATTCTCTGACAAGCACTGGCCCACCAAAACCTGCTTCTGTTCTTTGTTCATCTGCTCCAGGAGACCAGGCTGGGCCAAGAGAATCGGAGTGTGTGTCCTTGGGGGAGCTTGCCACCCAGCTCCCTCCCAGGTCCTCCCTGCCCCAGGATGGGGATGAGGGCACAGGGACTGGCTCTTCTGCTACTTTGGCTGAGTGTGGAGAGCCTGACCCTTTGGGGAGGCTGACCAGGAAAACGCCGCTCACTGACTGCCAGCCTAAAGGCTGGATTCTGGGTGTCTAAGAACAAAAGATGTGTCTCTGTGTGTGCAAATGTCCCTCCCAAACGTCTCCCTCATCTCTCCCTCCTTTTCCATTCCCACCGGAACCACCCTAACATAGGTCCTCATTAACGCTTCAAGGAGGTTCCATGGTAGTGGGAAGAGTGATGGAGGCAGAAGATAAGGGGCCCCAGGCTGACTCCAGCATTGGCTCGCTGTGGGATTCAGGGTAAATCACTAAATCTCTCTGAGTCTGTTTCCTCAGTTTAAACCATTGAAATGTTAAAGTCATTTAAATAATCAGTTTGTAGAACAGTGATAATTATATAATTACTTACTTCATATAGTTGTAAGCATCTTGTAAACATTAAGTGCTACATAAATGTGAAGATGATTGAGAGGGACCAAGATATAGATTATGCAGAAGCTTCACGTTTCTATCACTAGGAGTGGTGGACCCAAGGTGGCAGAGAGAAGGAGGGACCCTCCTGAGTTCTCCCTTAAAGACCTTTAAATAATGTCCTAACACAAATCCTGGAGGGACAGAACCCACAAAAGGACAGGGCGAAACAATTTTCCAGTCCAAGGCAAGTTAAAAGCTTGGTGTGCAAGCAGTGCAACCATAGATTAGACCCCAGTAAGCCAGAGTAAATGAACCAGCAGCTGTAGGGGCTGCTCTCAGCACACAGACAATAAGAGGGCCAAACATCTGCACAGAAGGTGATTACAGGGGTCTCTTTACTGGTACCGGGGGCAGGACTCTGTTCTTGTGTCCAGGTCGGACTGAGTGGCAGTCCCAGAACAAGGAGGAGCACCAGCACATCAGAGCTTGCAGCCACAGTGGAACAGGGACTGTCCTCACAATTTCAGAGCAGACCAGAGGACAGGCCAGGAAAGCAGTAAACCACATCTCTACTTAAATCATACTACATTAGAAAACCTGAAAACTTACAGCACCCTAGAAGTATCACTGGAAATAGAACCTGAAGTTTGGGAGAGTGTGCTTGCCCTTTCCCCCAGAAGCAAAGAAAGACCCATTTAGCAGAGTTTAAAGTCAAGAAATAGTCTGGGAGAATGAGCAAACAACAGAAAAAAATTCTGACTATAGAAAGTTACTAAGTGGCAAAGAAGATAAAAAAGTCAGTATTCCTACAAAGGCTCCAAGAAAAATACGAACTGAGCTCAGACCATAGAAAAGCTTCAAAGGATTTTAAAAATCTAGTAAGAGAGATAGGGAAAAAATGGAAGAGAATGAGAATGATGCAAGAAAATCATGAAAAAAGAGTCAACAACTTGGTAAAGGAGCCATAAAAAAATACTGAAGAAAATAATACTTTAAAAAACCAAATAGGCCAAATGGTAAAAGAAGTACAAAGATGCAATCAGAAGAATGTCTTGAAAAGCAGAATTGGCCAAATGGGAAAAGATTATACAAAAATTTGCTGAAGAGAAGAGCTTCTTAAAAAGCAAAATTGGCCAAATGGAAAAGAAGGTATAAAACCTCACTGCAGAAAACAATTCCTTAAAAATAAGAACTGATCAAAAAAACAAAAAAACAAAAAAAAAA
>JAJPUD010031077.1:0-12755 GCA_023553655.1 Myrmecobius fasciatus | reverse complement strand
TTATATATTAATTCAATACTTTTTTTACTTTCAATTTTATTATTCTCCCCTCTTATTTTCAGAATTTCAAATTTGTTATTTTATTGTTTTTTTTTTTTAATTTGTTTTTTTTTTTTCCCAGCTTTCTTGGTTGCATGGCCAATAAATTGATCTTGTCTTACTATATTTTATGCAATTAAGCTTCTAGAGCTATAAAACTTCCCCTATCAACTGCCTTGGCTGCTTCCCACAAATTTTGACATGTTGTTTCATTATTGTCATTCTCTTGGACGAAATTATTAATTGTGTCTATATTTTGTTGTTTCACCCACTTATTCGTTAGGATAAGATTATTTAATATCTAATTAACTTGTGGTCAATTTTCCCATGGCCTTTTGTTGCATATAATCTTTATTGCATCATGATCTGAAAAAATCCATATATTATTTTTGCCCTTCTGCATTTGATTTTGAGATTTTATGTCCTAATATATGGTCAGTTTTGTTTAGGTTTCATGTACTGCTAGGAAAAATATATTCCTTTCTTTCTCCATTCAATTTTTTCCCAAGTTTTATCATACCTAATCTGTCTAGAATTCTATTTACCTCCTAAACTTCTTTCTTATTTATTTTGTGGTATGATTTATCTAATTCTGAGAAAGTAAGGTTGAGATCCCCCACTAGTATAATTTTGCTTTCTAATTCTTTTTGGAGCTCTCTTAACTTTTCCTCTATGAATTTGGATGCTATATGACTTGGTACATATATGTTTAATGTTAGTATTATTTCATTATCTCTGGTACTTTTAAGTGTGATGTAATTTCCTTCCTTATCTCTTTTAATTCAATCCATTTTTGCTTTTGCTTGATATCAGGTCAATATTGCTATTTCTGCTTTTTTTTTTTTTTTTTACTTCACCTGAAGCATAATAGATTCTGCTCCAGCCTTTTACCTTTACTCTGAATGTACCACTTTGCTTTAAATGTGTTTTTTGTAAACAACAAATTGTAAGATTCTGGCTTTTAGTCTAATCTGCTATCTGCTTCCACTTTATGGGATTATTCATTCCATTCACATTCACTTATCAAATTACTCTGTATTTTTTGCCATCTTGTTTCCCCCAGTTATACTTTTCTATTCTTTTTTCCCCTTTCCCTCCTCCCCAGTATGCTGTTTCTGATCACCCCTTCCCTTGAACAGCCCTCTCCTTTTGCAGCCCCTCCCTCTCCCCCTTTCATATATTTTTCCCCTTCAACTTTTGTTCTTCCTTCTATTAACCTCCCCCTTTCCTTTCCTCTTTCCCTTCCTACTTCCCAGGTGAGACAAGCTTCTCTGTGAAGCTAAGTGTCTCTGATATTCTCTCTTTGAGCCAAATCTAATGAATACAATGTTCATACCTGTTCCTTTTTTTCCCTTAATTGTAATAGGCCTTTTTTGCCTCTTCATGAGATTTTACCCCATTTTAACTCCATTTTCCTCTTCTTCTGGGAGAATCACCTTTGTTCTCCAGTTTATTTTTTATATCATCACAAAAAAATCAAATTATACCTACAACCACTAAGTATATCCATAAGGGAGATAAAAATTTCAAGTTAAACATATCATTTTCCCGTAAAAGGATAAAACCTTTTTAACTTTTAAAAGAAAATTATTTTTCTTTCCTTTTTATCTTTTCATGATTCTCTTGACTTTTTTATTTGAAGATCAAATTTTCTATCCAGCTCTTGTCTTTTCATCAGAAATAAATGAAATTTGTCTATTTCATTGAATATCCATCTTTTTTCCCAGAAAGATAATGCTGTATTTTGCTGGATAGTTACTTCTTGGCTACAATCCTTTGGCATATATCAGATTCCATGCCCTTCATTCCTTTAAAGTGGAACTGCTAGGTCCTAGGTAATTCTGATTGTTGCTCCTTGATATTTGAATTATTTCCTTCTATTTGCAATATTTTCTTCTGGATTGGATAATTCTGAAATTTTGCTACAGTATTCTTTGGAGTTTTCATTTTGGGGTCTCTTTCAGGAGGTGATCAGTGAATTCTTTCAATAGCTATTTTATTTTCTGGTTGTAGGACATCCAGGCCATTTTCCTTGATGATTTCCTGAAAAATTATGTCTAGGCTTTTTTTTTTTTTCAAATCATGGTTTTCAGGAAGTCCTATAATCTTTAGATTGTCTCTCTTAGATCTATTTTCTAGGTCAGTTATTTTTCCATTGAAGTATTTTGCATTCTTTTGTATTTTTTTTCATTTTTATGGTTTTGTTTCACTGATTCTTGAAGTCTCAGATCATTTTCTTCCAGTTTTTCAAATCTAATTTTTAGTAAATTATTTTCAATTATATTTTTTATCTAAATTATTTATATTATTTAAAATTATTTTCTTCAATTATCTTTTTTTATTTCTTTTTGCATGTGGCCAAATGAGTTGATTTATTCATTACATTTTGTTTCTATTTCACAAATTCTATTTTTCAATAAATTGGTTTTTTCATATCTATTTTGTAAGAAATTATATGCTTTTTCCATTTTTATCAAATCTATTTTTAAGGAGTTTTCTTAAAGACAATTTCTATATTTTCTTTTCTAACGTGTCTTACAAAAATTTATTTTCTTTTCCCCATTTTTTCTTCTAAATCTCTTTTAATATTCTTTTTGAATTCTTTCAAGAAAGCTTTGTGAAATGGGGACCAACTCATCTTCCTCTTTGGGGCTTCATCTGGAAATGATTTGCCTTCGGTATCCTCAGGGTTTGAGGTCTGTCCTTCTCTTTCTCCATTAAAGCTATCTGTGATCAGAGTTTTTTTTTTTTTTTTTGTGTGTGTGTGTGTTTTTGCTCATTTTTAAAAGATGAGTTCTTCTCTTAAGTCAAAGGGATGAAAGTAGTTTTAATTTGCCCTGGAGCCAGTGCTACTGACTGACTTCCAGTGCCAAGTAGGCATGGCCCAGTACTACTCTTTTTGGGAGGTGGGGTAAGAGCCTCACAGTATACTCCCTAGTGCAGGATGTTACAATGCCTTGGCTCCTCACCCCAGCTGCCTGTTCTGTGTCTGGGCTAGGCAACATCTCACTTTGCCCAGTTGAAACAGATCTTTTCTGAAGTTCTTCCAGAATATTTTCTTCTGGAAATGTGTTAACACTTGTGGGTTCTGTCACTCCAAAACCAGTTCAGAGGCTTGATTTGGTGTTGATCTGAGGGGAGCCAGGAGGAGCTTGGACAAAGATGTGTCTGTTCTCCATCATCTTGGCTGTGCCCCCTCTTTGTTGATAATTTTGTATGACCCACAAATGATGTTTGGTTCTTGGCAGAAAAAAGTTTCCCTACTCCTTCTGTAAAGCAATTTCATGCTACACTCAAAAGGGCCATAAAACTTTGCATGCTCTTTGACATAGTAATACCAATACCAATACTATAGCCCAAAAAAATTTAAAAAAAAAGCAAAGGACCTACAAGTACAAAAAATGTTTATAGTAGATCTTTTGGGGAAAGAAAAAAGAATTGAAAATTGAGAGGGTGTCCATAAATTGGAGAATGGCTGAACATACTTTGTTATGTGATGATGATGGAATAATATTAAGCTGTAAGGAATGTTGAGCAGTATGTTCTCAAAAAAACCTGGAAATACTTACATGAACTGGTATAAAGTGAAACATACTGTGTACAGAGTTAATAGCAATACTGTAAGATGAACACCTATGAAGGACTCAATTATTCTCAATAACATAATGATCCAAGAAAACTGAAGAATATATGATGAGAAAGTATATACATCTCCAGTGAAAGAAGTGATGGTGTCTGAATATAGATTCAAGTTTTGGGGGGCTTTATTTTTCTTTTGTTTTCTTTCACAATATGATTATTATAATTTTTGTATAATTTTGCATGTATAACCTGTATTGAATTACTTGCCTTCTCAATACTGGGAAGGGGGAGGAAGGGAGAGCATCTGGAACTTCAAGTTTAAAAAAACAAATAAACAATTGTTAAAAAATTCTTCACACATAACTGGGGAAAATAAAATACTAATTAAATTTAATTTTACAAAAAGATGAGTAAAAAGATACACTAGAAAGCTCACTTTCTCTAGAGTTAGAGTTCATATCCTTACCAGAATACTTGTTCCCTCTTGCCTTAGGCAATGCACTTAATCACTCATAGGCTCATCTTTCACATTTAAATGAGCAAATAATTAGATGATCCTCATGTTTTCCTCCAACTCTAGATGACTGTCTATCTCCCATTTTATAATATATGTCAACAGGATCCTAAATTCAATAAACATTTTTCCCCAAGTTTTTTTTTTCCCTTCAGAGAGGATGGATTTATTTAATTTTATTTCTTCAGTTACTTTTAAAGCAATTTTTTCCACATTTGATTTTAAATCTTTTGAGTTCCATATTCTCTACCTTATCCTCATCCCCATGCATTTATTTTATAAACAAGTAAGGTCACAGTGAATATGGCACTGCACCTGACATCAGGAAGATCAAATACAGCCTCAGCCACTTACTAGCTATGTCATTATGAGAAAATCTACCTTTGTCTGCCTTAGTTTTCTTATCTGTAAAACAGGATCTACCTCCCAAGATTGTGAGATAGTATATATAAAGTGTGATATATAAATACCAGCTAGTAATAGTAGCAGTAGTAGTAGTAGTAGTAGTTGATCATAATCATAAATGAAAACTTGTAAATATTTATGCTTAAACCTTAAAGGAGATCTTAGTATTTATGCTTAGTCCCTAAAGGAATCCCTAAAATATTCTTTATTATTTGCATTATATTATTATTTGAATAGATATTAGATAGGTGACATAGCTAATAAATGTCTACCTGAAAAATGCATTTTTAGTCCAAATAATTGGGTAGGAAGATAAAATACTTTGTCCCTTCTTCTAATATCAATTTTGATCACTTTCATAACATGATAGAATTAAAAACTTGTATATTTTTGGGGGGCAGAGTTTTCTTCAAGAGAGAGAGATGGACTGATTGACTCCTCAAAATGTCTTCAGGTCCTGGTAGTTGATGAATCACCAGTTTCACAAGTGCTATTTTCTCTACTTATTACTGGACTATGGTAAAAGACAATCTCATCTCACAGCCAACTTTCTTTTATGCAATACCAGCTTTTCTGGTGCTTTTTAACTCTCTCAAAACTGGGGAGTCAGTGCTAACCAAAACCTAAATAAGTTCTCTATCATCCTGAATATGAACTTATTAACATTAACGATAATGTAAAATGAAGACAAATTATGGATTCTATTTTTCTTTTCTCTTAGATAGGAAGGAAGAGGGAAATGAAAGCAAGGAAGATAAAAGATACACCCACAATATAAAGGCTGACAAGTTATAAATGAAGAGGAGATATGTGGTACAGCAGCAAATATGAAAACAAATAACATGTTAATTTCCTTTTTTGATGATAGCACTTTCTGCTCTACAAATAGAAATCAATTACTTTGGGGTCTTTTTCCTTCCCCCAAATATTCCCAGGGTTTCCATTGTGATATTGAAAATGCAAAAAAAATAACAATAAAACCTCAACAATTCACATAAAACACTAGATTTAATTTCATTTCAGGAATGAACTGAATTGAGGGGGGAAATCTCATTTTCTTAAGAAAACTTTGAATCTCATAAAGCTTTTATGTTCTGTGGAGGAACAAGACATTACCCTGAGGAATTTTCTAGACCCTCTGAGGGAAGGTAGGAAAGATATAAGCTAGATCATGGAGAAAGGTTCAGGAATAATGAAGTAGTAATGTGAAGTAAATAAGAGGGTCCCTTTGTATAAAGTGTAAAGACCTATATATGTTAATTTGATATTCCCCTAACTCCTTCTCATAGTTGCTTTGATATCTCCCTTTGGAAAACCCTACCACATACCACCATGTTTGCTTACCATCATTTCTGGAACTATTTTTATTTCATTATTCATTTAGACTCTGCCTAAAATCCATCTTTTTAATTACCTGGAGGTCTAGCTTTTTGTTGTTTGTTTTTTCTATTGGATACCATTTGAGTGAATAGTGAAGGCCCATCAGAAAGAATGGCTTCAGTGGGATTTGATATGTGTTAAAATGACCTTTAGTATGACTTATCCAGGAAGAAAACAAAAAGGATTTTTATTTTTTGCATTCTATGGCAAATGTTCCTCTGTTATAACATACCCCATTTGCAATTTGCAGTGACATTTTACTGGTGTAGTAAAAATGTCATTTTTACTGTTGACATATTCAATCTCCATCCTTTTATTTTAAGATAAGGATTCCCTACTTCTGGTGCCAAGATGGAAGAATAAGGAAAACACCCTCTGAAGCCTTCTCCAATTTCCCTCCAAACAATTAGAAAACCCCCTCAGGATTTATGAAGGAGGAGAAAGGCAGTTTAGCAGTCTGGCAGGAAAGTCTGTCTCACTGGGGTGAGAGGAAACAAGTTCAGGAGCAGCAGCAGGACAAACCAGCTTCTTAGCAGGGGGCCTGCAACAAGGTTCCAAATTGGGACCATCCAACAGTGAGAATCCACTTTTCTAGATACCTTCAGGCCCTAGGCAACTCCACCCCAAGCAGAAACCAGCAATAAATCCTGGATCTTATTGGTAAGCAGTAATGAAGCTCTGCCCCAGGCCAGGGCAATAGTGAGACCTGTCCTTGGATCTTACCAACAGAGATCCTGTTTCCATAGCCCCTCAGCAGTGGAACCCCAATCTTGGGAGAGATCAGCCTTTTCCAGGGCCAACCACCAGAAAACTTTTACCATAGCAAATCAGCAGCAAAAAGCCATCCCTGGACCAGGCCATCAGCTTATGTCACAACCAGAACAGGCTAATAGAGAGATTCCACCACCGAAGACAAGCCAGAAGATAGCCCTAATATTTATAAAAAGCAAGCACATAAGCCCTGAAACTCAGCGAAAGTCAGCAGTAAGACCCAAAACTTGTTAAACACCATAACCCAACACTCACTTAAAAACACCAAGTCACAAAATAAAGGCAGGAAAAAAGTGAAAAAATGAAAAAAGAGAATGAATATTAAAAGTTGCCATGGTGATAGAATCAAAACAAACTCAGAAGAGGACAATAGTGTCAAAATGGATATTCTGTAAAGCCTCAAATAAAAATGTAATTTGATCTCAGGCAAAAAAAAAAATTGTATTTTAAAAAGCAAATTGCAGAAATAGAAGAAAAATTGGGAAAGGAAATAAGAGTAATGAAGGATAATCAAAAAAGAAAGAGTCAATAGTATGGGAAAAGATATACAAAAAATTACTGAGGAAAATAATTCCTTAAAAATAGAATTGATCAAATGGAAAAGAAAGTATAAAAAATCCCTGAAGAAAATAATTCCTTAAAAATTAGAATTGAATAAGTGGAAACCAATGTGCTATGAGATATCAAATGCAATAAAGAAGAAATAGAAAAGAAAACAATGAAGAAGAAAAATTAAAATTTCGCTTTGGAAAAAAGTGACTAATGATCACAAATTCTTTCCTTCTCCACAGATCTGAGAGGTAAACAATCCTTTGTTCTTTAATTTGCTTATAATATCACTCTTTATATCTAAATCATGAACCCATTGCTACTTTATCTTGATATAGGGTATTAGGTGTGTTTCTGCCATATTAATTTCCAATTTTCCCAGCAGTTTTTGTCAAATAGTGAGTTCTTATCCCCAAAGCTGGAATTTTGGCTTTGTTAAATACTAGATTTCTTTAGTCATTGACTATTTTGTCCTGTAAACTTAATCTATTCTACTGATTGACTACTCTGTTTTTTGGCCAACTCTTTTCTTTTTCATATCTATTTTGTAAGGAGTTATATACTTTTTCCATTTCATCAAATCTATTGGGGAGTGCCATTTGCATACAAAGGGAGGAATGTGGGAACTGAGTGTGGATCACAACATAGCATTTTTCACTCTTCTGTTTGTTTTTTGCTTGCATTTTGTTTTCTTTCTTATTTTTTTTCCTTTTTGATATGATTTTTCTTGTGCAGCATGATAATTGGGGAAATATGTATAGAAGAATTATCTATGTTTGACATATATTGAATTACTTGCTATGTTAGGGAAGGGATTAAGGAAAGGGAGGGAGAGAAACAATTTGGAACACACGATTTTGTAAGGGTTAATGTTGAAAGTTATTTATGCATATGCTTTGAAAATAAAAAGCTTAATGAAAAATAAAATATTCTACTCAGAATGGAACTCACCATTGAAAATTAGGTCTGACCAAGTTATAATACAGAGATTTAATCACTCTCCTTCTTCTTCAAAAGTATATGTCTCAATAAAGTCTAGGGACTGTATTATTTGTTACTTTTGCTTCTACATGACATTTCTGCTGACTTCCTTTGAATACACAATCAACTAAAACCTTAGTATCTTTTTCAGGTAAATGAATATTTAAATATGTTGTCTCCATTCTATATTTGTATATCCATTTGTTTAGACTATGTGTATGGCTATAGTTTAATTCCTAATAAATGCTACTCTTTTGGCTCTACTAGCTGTATGACTTTGTCTCAGTCTTCTCATCTGTAAAATGAGGATTTAATAGTATCTACCTCACAGAGTTGTTGTAAGGATCAAATGATATAAGATTTGCAAAGTGCTTAGATAAGTAGCTAGCACATAGAAAGCATTGTGTAAATGTTAGTTTGTTGTCACTATTAGCCATCATTATTATCAGATTCAACCAACTGCTTTAGTTTTTCAAGATTTTTTTTACATCTTCCATGTAGCATCCAGGTTTTTAGTCAGCTCTTCAGGAATCAGACTGCCATGCTAAAATCCATATACACACTTCAAAAATAGCAATTGTGACAAATTATCTCAGATCTTTGAAATTAAACTTTCTCCATTTTTCTGAAAATATTTTAAAGTACTGAGTCATGGCTTTTCATCTACTTCTTAAAGTCTCTTTAGGGTGATGTGATTCCTGCCTCCTGCTTTCTCCCTCCTGTTCACATATCTAGTTCCAAATTGCCATACTGACTACACCTGACTTCTGTTTTACCAATATGGAACTTCTAACTCTCTCCTCTAGTGCGAGTCTTCTGACATGTCCATTTCCATGTTCTCTAACTCATAAAGCTTCATCAGAGGTTACACAAGTCTATTCAAACACAGGGTTAGGCCAGAAAGAACATTAATTACACCTCTAGTTTATGAATTTCCCTCTTAAAATACACTCCCCATAACTCAACATGATAAATGCATATGGTCTGAATTGTCAAGAATACAACAATTAAGAGTTATTAATTTTTCTTTTCTTCTCACTATGTACGGTCCCTTATCTAATTCATTCTTGCCCCTCCCAATTACATTGGATCCCTTTATATACCTAACAGAGGAACAGATTAAACCTTCTAGACCAAATAATTCACAAAATGTAAACAAATAATTCATCCAAACCTAACATTTTTGTGTTCTCATTCTTCTTGACCTCTCTGTAATCTTCAATGCACTGAATTATATGTTTCTTCTTAATAGGTTTTCGTGACTGTTTTCTCCTGGTTGCCCCTTTGCCTTTCCTATTGTTCCTTTTCAGCTTCCTTTGCTAGATTTTCATCCAGCAAGTAGCTATGGGTACCCTGTCCCCAAAGCTCTGTCCTTGGAGCTCTTCATTTTTTCTTCTATACTATTTTACTTCAGAATCTCATCAGGGTCTCAAGAATTTAGGATTTAGGATTATTATAACTATAGATTGCTATAGGTTGCTATAACTATATATATTATGATAACTAAGCAGATGATTCTCAGATCTATTTATCTGCCTCTCTCCTTTCCTCCAGTCTTAAATTACTACCTACCTATCAGATGTACTGTTGTTTTATTTTCAAAAATTTCCACAGCTACCCTTACTTTCAGCAATCACAACCCTGATTAATCAGAAGCTATCAAAATCAAAATCAGATTGTTCTGCAGGATTTTTTTTTTAAGATTGCTATTTGCTGAATGCTTGGATGATACTTATATTTTTTTTTGTTTTTAGTCAAAACATAAAAATGGTAAATTAACTACATATAATTTTAGACAGTATACTATAAACATAACTTTTATATATAGTAGGAAACTAAAAATAAGTGTCATTTGTTTTATTCTGTTATTCACTTTTTTGTAATAACCTGGAACCAAACTTGCAATACCTCTAAGTTCTGCATGGAATTTAAATGTCACTTAGTAGTTTTTTTTTTTGTATTGATCTTCAATTTTGTTTTTAATAAAGAGTTAACAAAATAGCAAAAAGAATTAATGAGTATTTGCTATGTACTATGTTCTAATGTTTGTTAGGTGCAAGGAATGATATAACAAAAGGAGGGAAAAAAACATTACTGCTAAGTGAGTATATTGTTGTAGTAGTTGTTTGAAGAGAAAAGATTTGTAAAAATTAAAGAGAGTTTAAACTGCATATAATTCAGTGCTACCTGTAAGTGTCATGCATGAAAGGTATTATACGAATTCATATATGGGAAATATCAATGTGGGAAGGAAGACTGGAAGAAATAGGACTTGAATTGAACCTTTAAGGATGGATAGGTACATTGTCTTTCATATAGTGGATACTAAATTGAATAACACAATGAGTAAATGGCAGAGTGAATCAATGAAGCAAGAAAGGGCAGTGAATATCATGAAAGTACTTGGACAAAGTTAAAAAGACAAGAATGACTTGTGGCTGTGCTATAAGGATATTCTGTTATGAAATAAAGTAATTTTATTGAGAAGTAAAAAAAAACACATTTTCTAAGGAATATCAATGAGGGGAACCTGGGTGATTATGTCATAATTTTGAGGGCTTTCTTACTGTCATTATTTTTATTTTATAAAAATGCTAAAGGAATCTAATTTTCTATCTTTTCAATAAATTAGTTGAAAATGAGCACCAGAAAGAATTTTTTTGATTGACAAATTATTCTTTGAACCTCATAAAAAAGTTACATTAATTTTGAAAAACTAAAACCAAACCAAAAAAAAAAAAGAGGTAAGAGGAAGATTCTCTTTCTTGCTTTATGACTAAGCCCCAAAAGGCAGATATTACAATGATCAACATTAGGAATGAAGGGAGGAAGGAAGGGAGCGAGGAAGGAAGCCAGGAATTCATGAATTAAACCAGTAAAAGGGAAAATATTTCCTTTCTCTGTTTATCTCTCTTTTACCACTTGTTCTGAGAAATAGGCCTGAGTGTGTTTGTTTCTTTTGTGGAGTTTGCCTTCAGTTTCAGGTGCCAGAAATGATCACCATTGGACAAGGAATTTTAGGCATATCAACTATACTGGGTGCAGTGAGGAGAGGCAAAAAAAAAAAAAAGTACTTAGCCAATAAAACAGCAGAAAGAAAGAATAACCACTTGGACATACTATTTTTAATGACACAGATAGACTAACATTATCCATATGGCAGATGACACAATGGGATCCCATGTTCAGCAAACTGGGTATACTCAAAAAGAAAGCTCAGGTTAAATGATAAAAAAAAAAAAATCCCCCCCCCTATAAAAAAAATCCCGGGGGGGGGGGGATATTTACAATGACTCAGTGACTTACAGGCATTTGTAATCTAACTGGGAATCAAGGTTAGCAAAGCTAGCCAATGTATCAGTTACAGTATTGACAATATTCAGCAAAATGAACATCATATCAGTTCCGTAGAAATATCAAAATCATTTTAATTTAACCAGTGTATATAATTGGATATAAATTGATGCAAGGGTATATAAATGGTATTATAAAATTTTCCAGACAAAATCAGATGATAAAATAACTTATTACAATTTATTTATTCATTGGCTTATTTTTTTTTTCAGGGATGCATTAAAAGATTGGAGACTGGAAGTGTAGGATAGTCAAATGTATTCATTTTTTTCTCCATTAAATCATAAGCATTTTATGGAATGATATGAATTTTCTAGAACCAGTGAATAACATGTTCTTATTTTGGTTACAGTATTTTGATACTTTAAGCATTTTTTAACTCAATGGCTTAAGTACACCCTTCACAAACAGGTCATGATACTCTATATTTCATTAAGATTTCATCAAAAATATTTTCTATTTTTTTTGTCTTTATTGTTTTGATATTTTTGTTTGTTGTTTGCTACCCATCCTTATCTAATTTGCTCTTTTGAGACACAAGCTATAAGCAGACCTATATTTGAAGACTTGCCAACTAAGAATTACCACAGGATGTACAAAAATGTCATAACCTTCATAAGCTATGATAACTTACCTATGGGCTATAATAGAATACTGTCATTTAATTGAAGTTTTTTTAATATTTTGAGTTTATATATTTGGTTAGATTTTCTCATTTAAGATCTTATTTTTAAAGGTCACTATAGGAAAGAATAATGTCTGACAGTTCGTACTGAGCTGAGATTTCTAGGGCAAAGCACACACTAGACTTTAATTATTATTCAAGGACCAGCTCAAGTGCATAAAGGGAGTATTTATTATTTCAGTTATGATGAGATGATTTTGGGGGAGGCTGAGAGAGCAGCTTATAAACACAACCTAAAATAATAAAACAACACAGGATTTTTACAAGTATTAATATAAAAAAGTTACATCAATGAAGTCAAGGATTTTTTGAAATATTAAAATAAGACAGTATTTTGGTAGAAAATATGTGTAGAGCAACACTTCAATCCATACACTAAGATAAGAATCAAACAGATACATATCAAATAAAAAAGTCACAGAGGGGGCGGAGCCAAGATGGCGAACAGCAGACACCATTGTCTGTGAACTCCTGAGACCTTCCCTCAGACCCAGA
>JAJPUD010031076.1:0-10729 GCA_023553655.1 Myrmecobius fasciatus | reverse complement strand
TCCTTTTTCTAATCAAATTAACTAAAGGCTTATCTATTTTGTTAGTTTTTTCATAAAACCAACTCTTAGTTTTATTTATTAATTCAATAGTTTTCTTATTTTCAATTTTATTGATCTCCCCTTTAATTTTCAGAATTTCCAATTTGGTATTTAATTGAGGGTTTTTAATTTGGTCTTTTTCTAGCTTTTTTAATTGTAAGCCCAGTTCATTAATCTTCTCCTTCTCTGTTTTACGCAAGTAAGCATCTAGAGATATAAAATTACCCCTTATAACCGCTTTAGCCGAGTCCCACAAATTTTGGTATGTTGTCTCATTGTTGTCATTCTCCTGGATGAAATTTTCGATTGTGTCTGTAATTTGCTCTTTCACCCATTCGTTCTTCAGGATTAGATTATTTAATTTCCAAATAACTTGTGGTCTATTTTCTCCTGGCCTTATATTACATGTGAGTTTTATTGCATCATGATCTGAGAAGGATGCATTTACTATTTCTGCTTTTCTGCATTGGATTTTGAGGTTTTTATGCCCTAACACATGATCAATTTTTGTATAAGTTCCATGAACCCCTGAGAAAAAAGTATACTCCCTTCTATCACCATTCAATTTCCTCCAGAGATCTATCATACCTATCTTTTCTAGCCTTTTGTTAACCTCCCTAACTTCTTTCTTATTTATTTTGGAATTTGATTTATCTAATTCTGAGAGAGCAAGGTTGAGATCTCCCACTAGTATAGTATTACTGTCTATTTCTCCTTGCATCTCTCTTAACTTCTCCTCTAGGATTTTGGATGCTATACCACTTGGTGCATATATGTTAAGTATTGATACCGCTTCATTGTCTATGGTACCCTTTAGTAAAATATTGTTTCCTTCCTTATCTCTTAATTAGATCTATTTTTGTTTTTACTTGATCCGAGATAAGGATTGCTACCCCTACCTTTCTTTGTTCACCTGAAGCATAGAAGATTCTGCTCCAGCCCTTTACCTTCACTCTGTATGTATCTCTATGTTTTAGATGTGGGAAACAAGGATGTTTGGGCAAATCAAGAGCAAAGAGTGCAGGAGAGATGGAGCATTTCTGAAAGTGTTATATTACAAACCCTAAGAAAATAATACTGTTTCTCCTTTATCCCATTGGATTTTTGGATAATCTATTTGCTTTTTTCTTTTATATTTCCTTTGCCTTTATGGAATATTTATTGAAGTGGAAAAAAGTGGGGTACTTGTGAGTGTGTGTGTGTGTGTGTGTGTGTGTGTGTATTTTGAAGGGAGAAAATACAATCAGAATAGAGATAAAGATATAATACCTTTTTTTCCTTTATGAAAGTCATTGTTTTTGGCCAGGAACTCTGCCTCTGGCCAAGAGTTGAAACAAATAAGAATAATTACTATGTATTTATTTATCCTATAATACTGATTTTCAGAATACAGAAGGAATGCTTATGTAAGGACACTTATCTGACCAAAAAAATTAATAGTAAGGAGAAAGAAAAATATGCATGGCTAAAGGAGCATAACTCAGGTTCCCTTCTTCCCAAACCTGATGATAAGACATATCAATTATATATTTGATGAGATTCACAACAATATTGATATATGTATAAGTTTTTCTGCCTGATTAGTATAGGACATTACTGGACTGCATAGGGAAAGTAACGGTCTTCAATATATGTTCTATATCCAATAAATTCAACTCAATAAACAGTAAGTATCTAATATGTTCTAGACACTATAGTAAATATTAAGGATACGATGAATTAAAAGAAAGGCTGTCTTAAACATGTGAGCATATGAAGCCTTAAAAGATACTGGTGGTGGCAGCTAGGTGGCGCAGTGGATAGAGCACCAGCCCTGAAGTCAGGAGGACCTGAGTTCAAATCTGGTATTAGACACTTAACACTCCCTAGCTGTGTGACCCTGGGCAAGTCACTTAACCTCAATTGCCTCAGCAAAAAGAAAAAAAAAAAAAGATACTGGTGCATTTTCATCCTTTTATAAAATAGTATGCTTATCTTTGAAAGGGCAAGGACCACCTTAATGGGAGGTCTTTACCAACATATTGCAAAGAAGAGCAGAAGAAGAAAAAAATTTCTCCCAAGACTTAATCTTGGAATGTCCTAAACATTGGAAATTGTAAGTTCAATTTCCAGAAACTCTTTACCCAAGCTTTACATTTGCAATTATCACATAATTTGTTGATTTTTCTCCAGTGAATGTTTGCCAAATACTCCCCATCAAAGATTTCCTATGTATTAAATATTTATGCCCAAGCTGTTACATCGAAAACTTGAGTATATACTTTGCTTTTGGAATTAATTTATTTCTAATTTTTTAATGCAATGTAATTAGCTGAATTGCTCTTAGAATATAATCACTTGTTATATATTTGAATAAGTTAATCATGTCTTTGTGGAAGTGTGACTGGTTTATAATTATCTCAGAGACTGAAATTCACTGTTTATCTAAAAAGTAAGACTAAATCCGATTCCTAGTTAAGTAGGCTGCAGAAAGAAATCATAAAGTGTGGCCTGATTTAGAAAGTTAATCTTGGTACTTAGAGTTCACAAGACCTCACACTATTTTTCTGCTTAGTTCAAAATTGAATTTTTATGGATACCACATTTTAGTAATAACATTAATGATGACTTAGTCCAGAGGATCATAGGGTGATGGGTCCAGAAACCATGCTGGACAAACATTCACTGAAGGAACCAAAACCATGCCCTGGAGTAGAAAGTCTTCACAAATCTTTCTTAGTGGTGAGTTAATAGTTTTCTAATATATTAAAAGGTGTTTGTGGATGAGAAATTACAAAATGTTGCTTGATTTAAAAACGGATGAAAATTTCAGAGAAAGAAATTTCTGCTCAATATTAGGGGAAAAAAGAAAACATAACTTCCTGCCAATTGTTATTATTGTTGTTCAGTTGTGTCTAATT
This sequence comes from Myrmecobius fasciatus, assembly GCA_023553655.1. Lineage (NCBI taxonomy): Eukaryota > Metazoa > Chordata > Mammalia > Dasyuromorphia > Myrmecobiidae > Myrmecobius > Myrmecobius fasciatus. Next base: position 7,790 of record JAJPUD010031076.1, on the reverse strand, counting down.
CCACTACCCCATTTGAGATTTTCTTGGCTAAGATGCTGAAATGGTTTGCTATTTCCTTTTTCAGCTTATTTTACTGTTGAAGAAATTGAGGCAAACAGAGTTAAGGAACTTTTTCAAGATCACACAACTAGTAATCATCTAAAGATGCATTTGAACCAAGGTCTTCCTAACTCCAGCCACAGTTTTCTGTACACTGCACCACCTAGCTGCCCTCTTCCTATCAATTAAAGCTATCTAAAATTTTAAATTGTTTCTGATTTCACACCCTATCTTTTATTTGCATCCTTCTTTCTTTTACAAATAGCACTCAATTTCAGCCACTAATCATTTTTTCACAGAATCTTGCCTAACCTCCTAATTGGTGTTCTTGCCTCAATTCTCTTCTCATATTAATAAATTTCTAACTCAAGAAGAAAGTGATATTTTAAAATCTTGATGTGTTATAATTCCCTGACAAACTAAACCCAAATTATGGTTCCCTACTATTTTCCAGTTCAAATAAGATGCTCTCTAGAGTTAAAAATCCTTTTGCAATCTAACCCTTCCTATTTTCCCACACTTCTTACTCTTAAATCAAATCTACCTATTCTATGAACAACCTGTATGGGTCCTCTTCCTGTTCCTAGTAGATGACATACCATCTCCTAACTCTGTGGCTTTATGGTGGCTTCTCTCTTGCCCAGGAATATTTTCCTTCTGCACCTATTCTCCCTCTTATATTCTTGGCTTTCTTCAAGACAGATCAATCTTTTATTTTGTTTTATGCTGTAGGCTTTTTTTGAACTTTCAAGTCTTTATTCCCTTTGTGACCCTTTGGATCATACTGTCCATGGAATTTTTATAGCAAAGACATTGTGGTGATTTGCTCTTTCTTTCTCCAATATATTAAGACAAACATAAATTAATCATTCAGTTAATAAGTGATTGAGACTGGGTTTGTGCTCAGTTTTTTCCTGAGTTTAGACTGAGGTCTCTGTTAACTGTATCATGTAGCTACCTCCTGAACTTCCAAACTATTTCAAAGCTATTTCATATGATTTGTTGAATACCCACATTTATGTCGTTCCTAGCTACCCATTACATTGTTTTCTTCCAGTAGAATGGAATATCTTTGAGGTCTTGGTTGCTTGCACCTTAATCTCTAGAACTTAATCCTATACCTGGTACATGTACTTAGTAAGTACTCTGCCTACCTATCTACCTATCCATCTAGATGGCATAATAGAGAACTGGGCATGAACTCAAGAACACCTAATTGCAAATCTGATCTCAGACATATGTTAGCTGTATGACTTTGGATAAGGCTGTTTACCTCAGGTTCTTTGACTATAAAATGGCAATAGCCACCTACATGTTTAGTTCAAATGAGATAATATTTGTAAGATGCTTAGCATAAGAAGCACTTATTACCTTTCCCCATCCATTAATTTATCTTTACAATAGCATAGTGATTGGAAGATGGAAAGTATTTAATTGACAGCCTGTGAAACAGTAGAATTGAAAATTGGGCTTTAAGTTTTGTAAGGGTTAATGTTTAGGAATTACCCATACATGTGTTTTGCAAATAAAAAGTATTAATAAAAAAAAAATCGGGCTTTAAGTCAAACAGTTCTAATCTAGTCTCAGTTACTTACTGGCTATGTGACAATAAGGGAATTATTGTTGTTCAATAGATAATGGGTTACCCATCAATGGAGTTTTGATCATAAAATGTTGAGGAAAAACCAATTATATAAGTAAAAGGAAGTAGTTTTAATGTAGTTTGGATTATATAAGTTATACCATTACTTGAAACTCCAGAATTCTCTAATTTTTTATTCTCAAAGAAGACTCCAAGTTCATCAAAATTTCTTTGGTAAGAAAATGAAAGAGATCTGCTAAGTTAATAAACTTGAGTCTATAATAACATCTATTTTATATTACAGATAAATGGACAAATATCCACATGAAAAATAAAGTGAGAAATTAAATCAATATTCATTTGTCAATTATATGAGCAACTGGAACACTCTACCAGTACTTCAACCTTTTTATAGTAAAAGCTATTGATATTAATAAAGATGGAGTTGAGTACTTCCAAAATTATGCAGTCCCTCTTCAATCAGCAAACATGTTGTGTAGCTATTATTATTATTGTAATGGTGTTATTCTTAATAATGACAATTATGTAGCACCTAAAATTTTAAGTACATTATATTTATTACCTCTCTTGAGATTCACAACAATCCTGTGAAGAAATTGCCATAATTATCATTTTATAGATAAGGGAACTGAAACTAGGGTAAACTGATTTTCTCAGGATCAAATCATTATTAAGTGCTTAAATTAGCATTAAAATTTAATCCATCCTAACTCTAGCTCCATTTTATATCTGTTTTATTAACAAATTATAGTGAACTCCTGTCTTTATAAGTATTTGTTTATCATAGAGAGATTTCATGTTTAAGCTACAGGTTCTAATGTTAACTCTGAAATCTTTTACAATCTCTATATTGTCTGATTTATACCCTAAAATTCTTAAAAATTGGGAATACTGATAAATATATATATATAAGTATACACATATACATATAATCAAAAACATGTTTCTAATTTTCTATTATCAAATAGATCCTGTGATATAATTTAATGAATAAATTGATGAAAAATTATTTATTAGATATTCATATTCATGTATAATTGAAGATAGTACGCAGGAGATGTTTCACAAGCACTTATTAATTGAAATGATATGAAGGCTAGTTAAGTCTTAGAATCACAAGAGCATGGGATCATAGATTTAAAGCTAGAATACTTCAGAGATTATAAAGTGCAATTACCTCATTCAAAAGATGAAGAAACTGAGGAAGGTTAATAAAACCTTGAAGCTGAGGGATTTGTTCAAGTAAATGTCATTGCATTCAAGCTTAGGGAATGATTTCCAAGAGAAATGCATAATGCTGAGCTCTTTGGTGTAGATTTTGTGGTATTAAAGTTAAAAGACTGGACTATATACTTTGGCTTTATTATCAAATATCTCTGTTACCTTCAGCAAGTCTGATTAACTCTCATTTTCCTCTTTTAGGAAACAGAGAGAATACTATTTGTCCCTCAGTATTTTTTGGAAGATCAAAGGAACAAAGGTATATGAAGGTTCTGAAGAAAAAAGATATGGAATGAATATTATTTTAGACATCCATGCTGATTGTCACCTAAGATACTTCTTGAGAAAGTGAGAAAATGCTGCCTCCCCAGCTTCCTTGAGGGTCTCCTATCAACATGATTTTTTGCAGGGAGTTTGGGTTTGCAGATTCTTTCTGAATTCCTTGCCACCATATTTGTGCATTTGACTCCACAGCCTGAAGTATACACTACTGAGTTGCTTTAACAACCGAAACAGGACAGATTTTCCTTAAATATTGCTGACTGCCTTGTGGGGTGCAATGGAAATTTTGCTTCATTATGCTTCCTTTCTTCCTTCCTTCCTTCCTAACTCACTCACTCCCTTCCTTCCTTCCTTCTTTCCCTCTTCCTGCCTTTCTTCTTTTCTTCCTTCTTTCTTTCCTTCCTCCCTGCCTCCCTTACCCCCTTCCTTCCTTTCTCTCTCACTTCATTTTCCTTCCCTCCTTTCCTATTTTCCTTTCCCTCCTTCCTTTCTTCCTCTCTTCCTCTCTTCCTTCCTTCTTTCCTATATTCCTTCCTTTCTTTTTTAAGCATGTTTTTGTAACCTTCAATTATATTTCTTTTTGCCCTGCCATCTTTATTGCAGAAGGCAAAAGGCATGCTGACATCTGCTGCTAATTCTACAACTTCTTAGATCAGTTCTAAGGAGAAATATGCTTACTTCAGGCGGTGACCCAAATCAACTCCATTTCATCATTCTTTTTGAACTCCCCATGACTCTTAAGAGGAAGAGTTAGCATCCTCTGGCTATAGAATAATTTAGGTCTGAGACTCAAGGAACTATGATGATTTTTAGGCAACCTTATAAAAATAGACCATTTATAGCTGTTCTACAATCTAACCATCCTAATGGTATGAATAGAAATTTGACAATTTGAATAATAATAGATTGGCTTCACTTTAGTTCTTTAAAGTTTGCAAAACTCTTGATGTGGTTTGTTTCATTTCATCTTCAATAGAAATCTATAAATAGGTCTTTAAGGTATTTTTATCACCATTTTACAAATGAAGAATCATTCTGAAATAATTAAATCTAAATTCTGAATTTACCTAATATTGCATGGTTACTAAAATGACAGAGCTAGCATTCAAATCATATTTTCATGCTTCCAAAGATAGGGTCTAATCTATTATATCATAATTTCACACATAAAATATATCCATAGGTACATATATATTATATGGCATATTTCTTTCTGGTCAAATCAAATGAATGCATTTTATAGATTTGTATATAGGTCTATGGCATATGTATTTGTCTATAAATACATATACATATATAAATTATACTATGTTATCAAAGTGTTTGTTTTGTTCCATAAATTTTAAAAAAAGAGACTTGAAATGTTCAGATGGGGAGAAGAGAAGAAAGAGGAGAAAATAATAAAGTTCAAAGTACTTCAGGATGGTGGGAAATCAAGATAGGACTGACCTCGGGGATTTTAAAAAGTATTTTGGGGAAAGTTTTTTCACTCCACTTGCCATTCAGAGGGATTGCAGTAGGAGGAATGAGTCATGAGTACTGAGTTGAGCTAGAAGGACAAGATTACTTATCATTTCTAAGCCCTTTACAGTTTGTCTTTCAATACCATTACTTAATTGAAACCACTCTCTACTGAAATCAGCATGGGATTTTGAAAACCTAAGTATCATGTTTATTTCTCAATTTTGCTTCTTCTTGAATTTGCTATTTTATTTGACTCTTTTGACCAGCTTCTGCTCCAGAACAGTCTTATCTATATTTTCATAACATGGCTCTCTTTCCACCTATCTGATCATATCTCATTTTTCTTTGATCAATCATCACCCATATCATACTGCACTCCTTCCACTATCAAGATTCTATTCTAGATGTTCATCTCTTACCACATTCTATTTTCTCATTACTCTTTCATTTGCTAACTTTACTATCATATGTACTGAGGTCAATATTGAATTTATTTATTTAATCCTAGTATTTCTTTAAAAATGCAAACCCATGTCATCTAAAGTCTATTAAACATTTTAAAAAGTAAGTAGACATTTCAAACTCAACATGTTCCAAACAGAACTCATTTTGTTCCTCTTTCCCCTCCAATACCAGCTTTCTGAACACATATTGTTGATAGCGGGAACCATCATATTTTTATCTTTCACGTTTGAAATATTAGTATTTTCTTGAGTTCCTCACTCTTCTTCACTGCATGAATTCAATCATTTGGCAAATCTTACCTTCCTAACACCGCATCTTATATTCATTCCCTTCTTCTGATTTTTACAACTATATAGAACCAGTTCGTGTTCTCATTACTTCTCATCTAAAACAGTTTTGTGAACTTCTAATTGGTACCCTATTGCAAGTCTCTCCATATTCAAATCTATCATCTACAAAGTCACCAAAAATATTTGCCTTGGTTCTCGATCTGATGTCACTCCTGTCCTGAATAAAATTCAATGCCTTTCTAGTTTCCAGGGTAAAATATTTTTAAAAGTACTCCATTTGTCTAATAAAGCCTTTTAAAGCCTTTCCCAACACAACTTTTCAATAGTTGTATACATTACACTTTTCATTACATTATTAAATATATCCAAAGTAGCTCAAAAATAAGTTGCTTCTCTTTCAGATTATGTTAACTAAGTTTTTTTGTTTGTTTGTTTTTGCCGAGGCAAATGGGGTTAAATGACTTGCCAATTTCTCAAGAAAATGTTAAGTGTCTGAGGCCAGATTTGAATTGAGGTCTTCTTGACTTCAGTGCTTGCTCTATCTACTAACTGCTCTTAAGGTTTTATATTAGCCTGAAAGTAAAAACAAAACTAAAATTAGCAATGCTTTAAATTTAGATGGAAAATAATTCATTACAATATTCAAAATCATTTCCTTACAAACAGAGATTACTACATCTAGCTCTGACCTGCTTCTAATAGATGATCATATGTTCAGTGTTAGTATTTACATGTCAGGAGGGAACAATGTAAAATAAAATAGTCTTGCATGCTAATCATGCAAATTAAATTTAAAAACATATTCACATTCCCCCCCAAACTCAAGAGCTTATTTGTTAATCATTTTTAATATACTTTCATTTTTCCTGTATAAATATTTGTTGAGTTCAGCAAGACTGGAGTAGAAGACTTAAGGAAAGAAATTATCACAGAATGACCATAGTCAGATAGTACAATGTAAATAATAATTCTCATAATAACAATAATAATAGTTATTATTATAAATAACTGGATTTTATATAAAATTTAAAGTTTGCTAATTGCTTTATATCCATTGTCACATTTGAACCTTTTGGTAACTCAGCTGTGTTATCTTGTATAGCATATTCTTTGCTTGCCTTCAATGGTTCTTCAACCATAATCAAATAATCTCTTTAGTTATTCTTAGATGGAATGTGTAAAATTACTCACCTCTGGCCCCATTCATCATCCCTGTAATTTTCTTCACCACAGTGTCCTTTGATGACTGCTACTGTCTTAATTGTGTTATTTTCCTTGTTAAAATTTTAGTTTCCTGAGTTCAGAGACTTTCATTGCTTTTGTATTTGAGTCCCCAGAATTGGTACAATTTCTGACATGTAGGATTTAATAAAAAGCATTTCAAACCTAATGAATTCCCCAATTTTTTCATTCAATTTTTATTAATTCATGCCCATTTAAGAAATGGCACTAAAATAATGTAAAATTAATATATAATGAAAATGTTAGGGTTTCAAAAAGATTTAGGCATTATAAAAGAGTATATTCTGAATAAAAGTAAGTACAAAGTATTCAGTACAAAGGCTGGAATGAATCCTAGGCTTTGCAATAGGAACTTATATTAAATGACTGTTGCATTGATTGATATAATACTAATAACAACAACAATCATTTATATAGTGTTTTGCAAAACTTAAAAAACTAGATAAAGGATAATTTTCAGATTGATGAAGGAGAGGAAACTCTTCCATGAATCACAATTTTGGAGTAAGAAGTAAATTACCCTGATTCTACTATATTTACTTTCAAATAACACTAAAATAGCTCCCTAAAACAAATTCTGGAACAGCAGAACTTGCAATAAGATGGAGCAGAACAATCATTGAACTTGTAGGAAAGGTCTTCTTATTTTAGGTAAAAGAGGAATGCAGACAAGGAAAAGAAGTAACCAAGCAAGCCAGTAGTAAGGTCCACTTCTGCAAACCTGTGGTAGTTTCTGAGCAAAGGCCAATACCTTCTCTCCATCACATGCTTTTGCATAGCCTGGGTAATGGACAAAATCCAGCTCTGAGAAACACTACAAGCTTCATTGTAGCCTTGGTTAAACATGGAGCCTCCAGCAACCAGTTCTCTAGGTGCTTCAGTGTAGCCCCTATCAAATAGGTAGATACCAAACTAATTAAGTGCTAGGTAAACAGGGAGCTGCCAGTGCAGGACTTGTTCTTCTTATTTCAGCATAGTCCCAGACAAATAGACAGATTTCAGAAGCCAGATCTCCATCTGCTTCAGAGTATTCTTGTTTTTTTTTTTTTTATTTTTTTAAGCTTTTTATTTGTATAACATACGTATGGGTAGTTCCCCAACCTTGATCTTTACAAAGCTTTCCAATACAAATTTTACCCCCAGTCCCCTCCCCTCCCCCAGATGGCAGGAAGTCCACTACATGT
>JAJPUD010031075.1:0-12755 GCA_023553655.1 Myrmecobius fasciatus | reverse complement strand
AGCCCAGGGAGGTTCCAGGTGACCAGAACTTTTAGCCCCAATGCAAATTATCATCAGCAATTACTGTTAATTAATAAGCACTCCCCAGGGAAACTTGTTGTAGAAAATGAGAAATGCACCTAAACAGACAGCAGGAGCCAGGCAAGAAACTTTCCTGGGTCCTGAGGGAGAGGGATGAGAAAGTCAGACCTGGTCACACTTAGTGGGGCAAGATGGTGTGAATAAAGCTGAGAAGTGAAAGCCTCTGTTCCTCTATCCTGAAGAAGACATTAGGCTGTGAGCTTCATAATGGTTAGAGCACTGGAGTTCTGATCCTGCCTCAGACATTTACTAGCTATGTGGCCCTGTGCAAGACACTTCTTCTGCTTTAGTTTCCTTATTTATGCTTCTCTAAAGCAGCAACATTTTCAGTCTGTTTTTGTGAAACCTAAAAGATGCAAAAGTGTGAAAAAAGTTTAAAAGATTCAAACAAAAATTTTAAAAGATACCATATAACTACTAGCTGCTAAGCTTTTGAGATTCTACCATATCCCCTCAGGTCCAGATACTCCCCTCCTTTGGATTTCATGTTAATTCCCTAAAGGAAAATTAATTTAGATCTTGCTACCAACCTTGGTACCTCCATTTGCTGGAAAATCTAGGGAGAGGAAAAGGAAGCATCATCAGTTTTATATTCCTGGAATCACTGAAGAAGATGAAATTAAAACAGCCATGAAATTAAAAGTCACCTGCTTCTTTTAAGGAAATCTATCCCAAATCTGGGGAGTATATTAACAAATAGACTTCATCTTTGCCTACAGAGTTGATATGGTTAACAGTCAAAACTTATCTATAATGTACAGTATTTCTGTCACAGGGCTGAGTGAGGCAGGGACTCAGGAGCAAAGGTGAAGATCAGCATCTGAGTCTGAGTCTGAGTCTGAGTCTGAGTCCAATTTCTTGTTCAATACCAAGCACTTATATACCATAGGGTTACATAAGACTGAGAATATACTGTGTGTGCCTCACTTACTTAGGAATGTCTTTGTTCTGGGGAATGGGACACATGGGGATCTCTACCTTCAGTCTCTGGTTTATGTTAAATAGAATGACAGGATTCTGTCATATTTATGACTCCAAGGACTTCCCCGAACTGCAGATGGTCACACATCCTGCTTGCAACATAAATATAATGTCATGTATTATTATCTTATATGCTTTCTTGAAATGGAAATTTATTGTTACATATTTGAAATCCTCCCTGATGTTCTGCTAGGCATGTAACAATGTTTTCTTTTCTTTTACTTTGTTTCCCTTTGCTTTCTTTGTCTTTTGGGGTTTTTTCTTATTTTTTATTTAGTTTTATAAAAAGGCATTTTGTTAAAGAAGACAAAAAGCGATAAAAGGACATTCTCAAGGTCTCTCGAGAACTTTAGAATTGATTATTTAAGCAATTTATATTATACTTGTTTATGAACAGAAAATAGAGTGCACAAATCTTTATTACTCTAGAACCTGGATTGGAAAGTATATGCGAATATGTGAAATTTCATTTACCATTTTTGCTACTACAAAACTGAACAGCTTAAAAAAAGAACTTTAGAATTGATTTGATGAATTAAAAGATCCTGGCACAGAACTGGCTCACACGGAGTGTCCTCCTCAGAAAATGTGCTTTTAGAGCACAGCAGAATTGAATTCATTCTGAAAAAAAAAAACTGAGTTGTGTAATGTTAGATAATCCACCACAAGTGTTCATAGGGACTATTGTGCCCCACCTGTGGTATAGCGTTCAGAGTTCACAGTGATCTGATCAGCCTCAGTCACCCACTCTATTTACTTGATTCTTATATAATGATGACATTTTTGTTCCACTTTGAGAAGGAAGGACAAAAACTAACCATTTTTACACTTATTCAGAGCTATAGCAATCAAAGTGCCAAGAAATTATTTTACAGATCTACAAAAAATAAGCACAAAGTTCATCTGGAAGAACAAAAGGTAAAGAATTTCTAGGGAATAAATGAAAAAATGCAAAGAAAGGTGGCCTAGTTCTACCAGCCTCAAAATTATATTATCCAATAGTGGTCATTAAAACCATTTGGTACTGGCTAAGAAATGGAGCAGCTGATCAGTGAAATAGGTTAGGCTCAGGGACACAATAATCAATGATTATAGTAATAGTGTTTCATAAAGCCAAAGACTCCAACTTCTGGGAAAAGAATTAACTATTTGAAAGAAATTGTGAAAAGTGAAAAACAGTATGGCAGAAACTAGGTATCAATCAATATCTAACACCCATAGCAAAATAAAGATGAAATGGGTTTAGGATTTTGCCCTAAAGAATGATATTATAAGCCAATAAAAAGAATAAGGGATAATCTACGTCTCACATCAATGCAGAATGAAGGAATTAATGGCCAAAGAAGAACTAGAGGACATTATGAAATGCAAAATGAAAAATGTTGATTATTATTAATTAAAAAGTTTATGTAGAAGCAAAACCAACATTGGCAAGATTAGAGGGGAAGCAGAAAACTGGGAGAAATAATTTATATTCCAGGGTTCTGATAAAGGCCTCATTTCTAAAATATATAGAGAATTGATTCAAATTTATAAAAATATAAGTCATTCTCCTATTGATAAATGGCTAAAGGATATGAACAGACAATTTTCAGATGAAGATATTAAAAAATTTCTAGTCGTGTTAAAATGCTCTAAATCCTTATTGATCAAAAAAAAATGCAAATTTAAACAACTCTTAGGTACCACTACACCCCCTTCAGTTTGACTAAGATGACAGGAAAAATGATGACTGTTGTAGAGATCGTGGAAAAACTGGGACACTAATATTTGAGGGTGATGTTGTGAACTGATCCAACCATTTTGTTTTTTGTTTTTTTGTTTTTTTTTTTTTATTTGCAAAACATATGTATGGGTAATTCTTCAACATTAACCCTTACAAAGCTTTCTGTTACAAAATTTTAATCTCTACTCCCCACATCTCCCCTAGATGGCGGGATATCCACTACATCTTAATTATGTTAAAATACTTGACAAATCGAATATATTTATACATATTTCCCCACTTATTGTTGTGCAAGAAAAATCGTATCTACAAGAAAGGAAAATCAGATAAAGGAAACACAATGCAAGCAAACATCAATCGAGAGCATGAAAATGTTATTGATCCAACCAGTTTGGAGAGCAATTTGGAATTATATTGAAAAAGGGCTATCATAGTTTGATCCAGCACTGTCTTTCCTGGACCTTTATCCCAAAGAGATCTTAAAGGAGGGAAAGGGACCAACATGTGCAAAAATGTTTGTGGTATTCCTTTATGTAATAGCAAGGAACTGGAAACTGAATGGATGCTCATCAACTGGAGAATGGCTGAATAAGTTATGGTACATGAATGTTATAGAATATTATTGTTTTAGGAAAAACAATCAGCAAGATGATTTCAGAAAGGCCTGGAGAGACCTATATGAACTGATGCTAAGTCAAAAGAACAGAACTGGGACATCATTATATACGGCAACAGCAAGACTATACAATGATCAATTCTGATGAACATGGTTCTCTTCAACAATAAGGTGATTCAAATCAATTCCTATTCTTCAGCAATGAAGAAAGCCATCTACACCCAGAGAGAGGACTGTGGGAAATGAGTGTGGACTACAATATAGCATTTTAACTTTCTGTTCATTTTTGCTTGCATTTTGCTTTCCTTCTTAGGTTTTTTTTATCTTTCTCTAGATGTGATTTTTCTTGTACTGCAAGATAACTGTATATATATTGTATATATATATATATATATATATGTATATATACATATAATGGATTTATCTATTTATTTTAACATGTTTAACATGTATCAGACTACCTTCCATCTAGGGGAGGGGATGGGGAAAAAAGGGAAAAATTTAGAACAAAAAAGAATTTATGAACTTTGCTACTATTTTTTCTAGATCTGTAAAATAATTTCTTGGGGGTTTGATTGGTATGGCACTAAATAAGTGAATTAGTTTGGGTAGTACTATCATTTTTATTATATTCATTCTGCCTACCCATGAGCACTTAATATTTTTCCTATTGACTAGGTCTAACTTTATTTGTGTGGAAAATGTTTTGTAGTTTAGTCAAATAGTTCCTGACTTTTCCTTGGCAAATAAATCCCAAATATTTTATAATATCAGCAGTTATTTTGAATGGAATTTCTTTTTGTATCTCTTGCTGCTGAACTTTGTTGGTAATATGTAAAAAGGCTGATGATTTATGTGGATTTATTTTGTATCCTGCAACTTTGCTACAGTTGTGAATTGTTTCTAGTAGTTTTTTAGTTGTGTCTCTAGGGTTCTCATATCCTCTGCAAAGAGTGATAATTTGCTTTCTTCATTACCTACTCTAATTCTTTTTATCTCTTTTTCTTCTCTTACTGCCAAAGCTAACATTTCTAAGACAATATTAAATAGTAATGGTGACACCTGATCTTATTGGAAATGGTTCTAGTTTGACTCCATTACATATGATACTTGCTGATGGTTTTAAGTAGATGCTACTAATCATTTTAAGGAAAACCCCATTTATTCCTATACTCTCTGGTGTTTTTAACAGGAATGGGTGTTGGATTTTTTCAAAATTTTCAATATTTTCTGCATCTATTGAGATAATCATATGATTTTTGTTAGTTTGGTTATTAATATAATTGATTATGCTGATAGTTTTCCTGGTAAAAATCCCTGCCTTCCTGGTATAAATCCTACTTGGTCATAGTGTACTATCCTGGGGATGACTTTTTGTAATCGCATTGTTCATAACTTATTTAAAATTTTTGCATCAATATTCATTATTGAAATTGGTTTATAGTTTTCCTTTTCGGTTTTCACCCTACCTGGTTTAGCTATCAGCACCATATCTGTATCATAGAAGGAATTTGGTAGTACATCTTCTTTCCCTATTTTTTCAAATAGATTATATAGTATTGAAATTAATTGTTTTTTGAATGTTTGGTAGAATTCACATGTAAATCCATCTGGCCCTGGAGATTTTTTCTTAGGGAGTTGATTAATAGTTTGTTCGATTTCTTTTACTAAAATAGGGCTATTTAAATAATTTATTTCCTCTTCTGTTAACCTGGGAAGTCTATATTTTTGTAGATATTCCTCCATTTCATTTACATTATCAAATTTATTGGCATAAAGTTGAGCAAAGTAACTCCTAATGATTACTCTAGTTTCCACTTCATTGGAGGAAAGTTCTCCCTTATCATTTTTGAGACTTGACAACTTTGATTCTCCTCTTTCCTTTTTCTAATCAAATTAACTAAAGGCTTATCTATTTTGTTGTTTTTTCATAAAACTAACTTTTAGTTTTATTTATTAATTCAATAATTTTCTTATTTTCAATTTTATTAATCTCACCTTTTATTTTCAGAATTTCCAATTTGGTATTTAATTGAGGATTTTTTAACTTGTTCTTTTTCAAGTTGTTTTCATAGTAATACCAATTCTTTGCCCATCTCTTTCTCTATTTAATGCACATGAGCATCTAGAGATATAAAATTACACCTTACAACTGCTTTGGCCATATCCCGCAAATTTTCATATGTTGTCTCATTATTGTCATTCTCCTGGATGAAATTATTGATTGCATCTATGATTTGCTCTTTCACCCATTCATTCTTTTTTTTATTAAAAGCTTTTTATTTACAAAACATATGAGTAATTTTTCTACATTGATCTTTGCAAAAGATTTTTTCTTTTTTGTTCCAAGCTTTTCCCCTCCTTTCCCCCACCCCCACACCTAGATGACAGGTAATCTAATACATACTAAATATGATAAATTATATCACAAATCTAATAAATGTATATATGTATATATATATGTATATATATATACAGTTATCTTACTGTACACGAAACATCAGATCTAGAAAGAGAGAAGAAAAAAAACAACCTAAGAAGGAAAACAAAATGCACGGAAATGTTCACAGAAAGCATTAAAATGCTGTGTTGTGGTTCACTCTCAGTTCCCACAGGCCTCTCTCTGAATGTGTATGACTATCTTCATCCCTGAACAGTAGGAACTGGTTTGAATCACATCATTGTTGAAGAGAACCAAGTCCATCAGAATTGATCATCATATAGTCTAGTTTCTGTGTATAATGTTCTCCTGGCTCTGCTGATTTCACTCAGCATCAGTTCATGCAAGTCTCTCCAGGTCTCTCTGAAATCATCCTGCTGATCGTTTCTTACAGAACAATCATATTCCATAACATTCATATACCATAATTTATTCAGTCATTCTCCACTTGATGGGCATCCTTTCAATTTCCAGTTTCTTTCCACTACAAAAACGGCTGCCAAAAACTTTTGTGCACATGTGGGTCCCTTTCCCTCCTTTAAAATCTCTTTGGGATATAGGCCCAGTAGAAACACTGCTGGGTCAAAGGGTATGCACAGTTTGATAACTTTTTGAGCATAGTTCCAGATTGCTGTCCAGAATTCACCCATTCATTCTTTATGAATAGATTATTTACTTTCCAATGAACTTTTAGTCTATTTCCTCCTGGCCTTATATTGCATGTGATTTTTATTGCATCATGATCTGAAAAAGATGCATTTACTATTTCTGCCTTTCTGCATTTGATTTTGAGGGTTTTATGCCCTAACACATGGTCAATTTTTGTATAAGTTCCATGAACCACAAAGAAAGAAATAAATTCCCTAGCTTCTCCCTTCAATTTTCTCCAGAACTCTATCATACCTAACTTTTCTAACAATTGGTTTATCTCCCTAGTTTCTTTTTTATTTATTTTGTGGTTTGATTTATCTAATTCTGAGATAGCAAGGTTGAGATCCCCCACTAGTATAGTTTTCCTGTCTATTTCTTCTTGCATCTCTCTTAATATCTCCTCTAGGAAATTGGATGCTATACCACTTGGTGCATATATATTTAGTATTGATATTGCTACATTACATATGGTACCCTTTAGTAAAATATACTTTCCTTCCTTATCTCTTTTAATTAGATCTAACTTTGATTTTACTTTATCTGAGATCAGGATAGCTACCCCTGCCCCTGCTTTCTTTTTTTGTTTTTGTTTTATTTTTTAATTTTGTTTTTGATTTTGTTTACCTGAAGCATAATAGATTCTGCTCCAGCCCTTTACCTTCACTCTGTATGTATCTCTATGCTTTAGATGTGTTCCTTGTACACAACATATTGTTGGGTTCTGGCTTTTAATCCAGTCTACTATCTGCTTCCATTTTATGGGATTGTTCATCCCATTCACATTCACAGTTAAAATAACTAATTCTGTATTTCCTGCCATCTTATTTAGCCAAGTTATGTTTTTCTCTTTCCTTTTCCTTTTCTCCTTTCCCCCTTCCCCATTATTTTGCTTTAGATGACCACCTCCCCCAAACAGTCCTCCCCCCTTTAGAGCCCCTCCCTGTCTTTCTGCATATGTTTAGTTCTGGACTTTTCAGTAGAAATGATTGAAAGTCTCTTACTACCTTGAAGCTCCATCTGCTCCCCTGAAAGATGATGCTGAGTCTCCCTGGGTTATTAATTCTTGGTTGTAACCCCAGGTTCTTTGCCTTCCAGAATATGATATTTCAGGACCTCAGACCCTTTCTTGTAGAAACTGTCAGAATACTGAATGATCAGGAATATTTGCTCTTTGCTCTTTGAAATTGTTTTTGTCTAGCAGTTTACAGGTTTTTTTTTTCTCCTGGCATGGCATTGGTATACTGTCCAGGGTTCACAAGCATATAAAAATGCTGTCAGCCCATTGGTTCTACTCAGTTTGGTAGTCACTCTAATATCTCTCCTCTCCCACCCTTCCCTTCAGAGCCTCCCAAACATTGAGCTAGCTCTGGCAATGCTTGTGTCAATTTCATTATCAATCAATGTGGGCATACCTGGAGAGTGCACTGCCAAGGAAACAGAACTTACCCATAGAATTCACACCTTCGCCATTTGCTGTAATGGGCTGGAGAAGATTCCAGGCCTCAAGGCCCTTTCTCAAACTACACTGCCAAGCATTGCAACTCTACTGCAGGGAGCACTGGAGTTGGCCACATTGTTCTAATGGCAAATATATGCCTGCCAAAACAGTTATTTTGTGGAGAACTCTCAACTCTCTCTCAACTACTTTAGGATGAATTGTATGACATGGGAGACATTGGCACAGGACCACCCAGTATGGTGTGCCGTCATTAGAGAAGGTGTTGTGCTGTATGAGCAAAGAAGAATTAGCCCAGAAGAAACATGAGATGCACAAAATTAGAGAAACTTCCCTAGATGTTCATATGGACTTTTTGTTCCAACCTGTAGCAAGATATTCTCTTGTTAATTGTCTCAACCCAGTTACAATTGTTCACTGAAGAAAACCATATACTCCCAGAGAGAGGGATATGAAATATGGACCACAACGTAACATTTTCATGATCTCTATTGACATTTGCTTGCATTGTGTTGCCTTTCTCTGATTTTCTTTTTTTCTTGTAGATAGGATTTTTCTTGCATAACTTCTCAAACATTTCAACATTATTAACATGTAGTGGACTTCCTGCCATCTAGGGGAGGGGAGAGGACTGGGGGTAAAATTTGTAATGGAAAGCTTTGTAAAGATCAATGCTGGGGAACTACCCATACATATGTTACACAAATAAAAAGCTTTAATAAAAAAATATTGAAAAAAAAGATATTCTCTTGTTCATTTTCATCTGATCAACCACAATCAGAAAAACGAACTTGACTCTGACCTAATGATGCCATTTTGGTCCTCTTCAAGAATGAAGGACAATAACCATATATATGTATACATATGTGTATATGTTTAGAATAATTACCAATTATTTATTAATTTAATTTATTTAGTAATTACTAAGTATTAGTAATTTAATTGCTAGGTCAATTAGATTAGTGGGAGTGAGATAAGATATATAGATTAATACGAATGGGATAAATGGGAAGGGAAAATGTAGAAAAAGTTGAAAAACAGGGCATCCATGGGTGGGGGGAGGTTATGTAACAGCACGGAATGTCAAGTGGTAGAATTGCAATGGAAGATAGGGATAGGAAATAAGAGATAGGCACAAACACAATAAAAATGATCATGAGTAGAATTGATGAGATTAACAAAAAGAAGGCCTAGTAAACAAGTCAAACTTAAAAGATTCAATCAAGTGAGAAATCTACATTACATCTTAGCCATATTAATATTGTTTTAGATGCATTTCTATTAGGGTGTGTATGTATCCTTGTAGTGTATAAATGTGTGCATTAATATATGTATATATAAGAGTGGCTTTGCAAGTATGTATGTGTATATATATATATATATATATATGTAGATATGTATACACACACACATATCAGTGTTCTCCTTGTTCTATTCACTTCACTCAGCCTCTGTTCACATGAATCTTTCCCAATTTTTCTAAAAGATGCTCATTATTTCTTATAGAGTAATATAGTATTCTATGTCATTCACCTACCACAGTTCAAATATGCCCTAGCTGATGGGCTTCCATTCAATTTCCAATTCTTTTCCACCAGAAAGAGAGAGTTCATAAAAATATTTTTATATCTATGGAGGCAATTTCATTTCTATGATCTTTATGGAACACAGACTTAGAAATAATATTGCTGGATCATAGTGGGTGCAAAGTTTAATAGCCCTTGTAGATTAGCTGCTTTCCATAATGGTTCTACCAGTTCCCAAGTGCACCAATAATGGATTAGTGATTGAATTTTCCCATGATGTCTCAAACATTCATCATTTCCTTTTTTATTCATGTTATCTTGTTTGAAATGTGTGAAGTGTTATCTCAGTGTATTTTTGACATTTCTCTGATCAATAAAGATTTAGAACACTTTTTCCAAATGTTATAGATAGCTTTAGTATCTTCATATGTTAGTCCAGCTTAATTAGGTGAATTGAAGTGCAATCATCAAATTTAGTGGGAAGTTCCCTACAGCTCATTTTGTTGGACACTCTTTTTTTATTTTCTTATTAAAACTTTTTATTTGCAAAACATACATAGGTCATTTTTCAACATTGACACTTGCAAAGCTTTCTGTTACAAAATTTTCCCTCCTACCCCCCATCCCCTCCCCCTAGATGTCATGAAGTCTAATACATGTTAATTATGTTAAAGTATTTGACAGTTCAAATATGTGTGTATATATATATATATTTATGCAGTTATCTTGCTGTACAGGAAAGAAAAAAAAACCTGAAAAGGGAAACATAATGGAAGCAAATATCAATAGAGAATGTGAAAATGCTATGTTATGGTCCAAACTCAAATCCCACAGTTCTCTCCCTGGGTGTATATGCCTTTCTCATCACTGAACTATTGGAACTGTTTTGTAACATCTCATTGTTGAAGAGAACCATGTTCTTCAGAATTGATCATCATATAGTCTTATTGTTGCTGTGTATAATGATCTCCTGGTTCTGCTGATTTCATTCAGCATCAGTCCATGCAAGTCTCTCCAGGCCTCTCTGAAATCACCTTGTTTGTCATTTCTTAGAACAATAATATCCAATAACATCAATATACCATAATCTGTTCAGCTATTCTCCAACTAATGGGCAGCCCTTCAGTTTCCAGTTTCTTGCCACTTCAAAAAGGGCTGCCCCAAACATACTTGCACATGGGGGTCCCTTTCCCTCCTTGAAGATCTCTTTGGGATATAGGTCCAATAGAAACAATGCTAAGTTAAAGGGTATGCACAGTTTGATAAATTTTTGAGCCTAGTTCCAAATTGCTCTCCAGAATGGTTCAATCCATTCAAAGTTCCACCAACGATGTATCAGTTGGACACTCTTTTTAGATGGCTTCCTAATCATTAAAATATAAGAATAATACTAGCTAGAGAAGTAAAGTTGTTCCAATGTTCAGTATCCTGTAGTTGTCCCAACCAATTTTAAGTCATATACGATGTTGATGGTTTAGGCAATTGCACCAGTAAGGGCCCAAACTCAGGCTTGTACTCTAAGAATTTAATAATCGTGAAGATGGGAAGCAAACTCTAAGGCTGTTTTCTTGTTGTTGTTCATTCAGTAATGTCTTACTCTTCATTATTCCACGGAACATAGCAAAGTGGGCCTCTCTTTTCTCTATTACCTCTTAAATTCTGTCCAAAACTATATTCATTTCCATGACACTATCTATTTACCTCATGCTCTGCTATTCCCCTCTCCTTTTGTTTTCAAAATTTCCCACCATCAGGGCCTTCTCCAAAGCCTCCATCTTCTCAGCATGGGGCAAGTTTTTAAGCTTCATTTCCCTTATTTGATCTTCCAGTGAATAATTTGAATTAATTTCTTTAAGTGCTGATTGGATCAATGTCTCTGTTGTCCAAGGAACTCTCAAAAGTCATCTCCAGCATCACAATTCCAACTTCCATTACAGTCCAGCTCTCACAGCCACACATTTCTAGTGGGCTGAGATGCACAGATAGTGGAGAGACTTCAGACAAAGGGCATAAAATCCTTTTGACTGTGGAAACTCTGTTAACTAAGTCTGGAATGGCTTTTTCCTCTCCCTTATAAGCTGGCAGTCTTTTGAGAAGTTAAGAGCCATGGCAAGCCTTTGCTATCTCCTGGGTTTACAAGCACCAATTGTTGCCTTGGAATAATGGGCAGTGCCTCGGGGTTTAGTCCTTAGTGTTGGATAAGGCCTGCCCATTTCCTCAGGTCAGGGTAGGCATATATTATGACAGGATAAGGTGGAAAGCTGGCAGCAGGATGTATGACCATCTGCCGTTTGGGGAAGTCCTCGGAGTCATAAATATGACAGAATCTTGGCATTCTATTTGTCAAAAACCAGAGACTGAAGGTAAAGATTCCCACGTGTCCCATTCCCTAGAACAAAGACATTCCTAAGTAATGGAGGCACGCAGGGTATATTCTCAGTCTTATGTAACCCTACGGTGTATAAGTGCTTGGTATTGAGCAAGAAATTGGACTCAGACTCAGACTTGGACTCGGACCCTGACCTTCACCTTTGCTCCTGAGTCCCTGCCTCCCTCAGTCCTCATCTGGGACAGAACTCCAGCTGGCCTGAGCTTCTCCTGACAACCAGAGAGAAACTCTACACTAGTCGAAATACCACAAAGTATACATCAGCTCTGCCTGTGACCATATCAACTCTGTAGGCAAAGATGAAGTTTGCTTGGTAATCTATTCCCCAGATTTGGGATAGCTTTCCTTAAAAGAAGCAGGTGATTTTTACTTTCATGGCTGTAGTCATCCTCTTCAGTGATCCTGGATTCCAAGAACATAAAACTGATGGTGCTTCCTTTTCCTCTCCTGCAATTTTCCAGTAAGTGGAGGTACCAAGGTTGGTACCAAGGTCTAAATTCATTTTCCTTTAGGGACAGAATTTCCCATGAAATCCAAAGGAGGGGAGTATCTGGACCTGAGGGGATATGGTAGAATCTCAAAAGCTCAGTAGCTAGTAATTATATAGTGTTTGAATCTTTTAAACTTTTTTCACACTTTTGTATCTTTTGGTTTTCACAAAAATCAAGTGAAAGTGTTGCTACTTTAGAGATCCTACAAATAAGGAAACTGAGGTTGGAAGAAGTGATGTATCTTATCCAGGGTGACATAGCTAGGAAATGTCAGAGGCAGGATCTGAACTCAGGTCTTTCAGACTTCAAGTTCAGTGCTCCAGCCATTATGAAACTTACACCCTAATGTCTTGTTCAGGATAGAGGAACAGAGGCTTTCACTTCTCAGCTTTATTCAC
>JAJPUD010031074.1:0-12756 GCA_023553655.1 Myrmecobius fasciatus | reverse complement strand
GAGTTCTTTGGAGTTCTGATGAGTCCTTGTAATGATCAGAGTTCATAAGTCTTTCACAGATGATTATCATGACAGTGTTGCTGCTGCTATAGAGATGGTTCTGGTTCTGCTCATTCATTTTGCATCAGTCCATGTACATCTTTGAGGTTTTTCTTTCAGCATGGTAGTATTCCATTCCATTCACACAGCCTCACACACTTATTCATTACCCAATGGATGGGCATTCCCTCAATTTCCAATTCTTTGGAACGCCTTTTGGAAATAGTTCCAAATTGCTTTCCAGAATGGTTGTATTACTTCATGACTACAATAATAATTTATTAAGGCACCTATGTTTCTACATGCCCTCTAGCATTTGTCATTCACTTTATGTTTAATAAATATAAAAAAAAGAAAAGAAAGAAGGGAAGGAAGGGGGAAAGGAAAAGGGAAAATGTTGACATAGTAGAATTTAAATAGGAATTAAACATTTTAATGGGTTTTGCTCATCCCTGGGTCCTAGCGTTCCATCCTCAACATATGAATTAAGAACTAGAAGCATCTTCATCATGCAGATTGAACAGGGAATAGAGCTAGCGAATGTTAGAGACAGAATTCTCACCTAATTCTCACATGATCCCAAATCCAGGACATTTCCCAATATATCACATGCTCCTTTCAGGGCCTTAGCTTCCTCCTCTTTAAAATGGGGGTGTTCTACAAGATGATCTCTGAGGTTCCACAGGACATGTTTATCCTTGAGGAGTTTGAAGGAGAGAAATGTGATAGTCATTTGCAAATATGTAAAGGTACATATAGTCATGAGAAGGAATAAACTTATCATGCCTGAGCCCAAAGGAACAATGGGGGAGAGATGGGTTGCAAAGGTGCAAATTTAGTCGGTTTTTGTTTTGTTTTGTTTTGGTTTGGTTTTTTTTGCTGAGGCAATTGGGGTTAAGTGACTTACTTGCCCAGGGTCACACAGCTAGGAAGTGTTCAGTGTCTGAGAACTCAGGTCCTCCTGACTTCAGGGCTGGTGCTCTATCCACTGAGCCACCTAGCTGCCCCCTAAATTTAGTCTTTAGATCAGGAAAGTCGCCCTCATGATCCAGTAGATTTGTGAAATAATGGAATGGGTTGTCTCTGGAATTAGAGCTCTTCATATCTCCCCACTGAACATCTTCAAGCAGAGCCAATGAGCACTAGTCATAGCAGGGATGTATAGGGGTTGGACTAGATGGTCTCCCAAGCTCTTTCTTGCTTTCAAATTGTGTGATTCTATCTTTATAGTTCTGTGGAAAAGACAAGATGTACTTATAAGAAACAACAATGGCATGAAACCAGACAGTGAACAGTGCCATGGTCCCCTGGAAAGTCTGTCTGAGGGATCAGGAAGTCTCACTCTGGCCCTACCTTTGCCACCTCACCCCCATCCCACCCCTTTTACTATGTAACCTAGGGGAAGGGCGCTCACTTCTCTGGTCCTCTGGCATCCCATTCTTTTCTCTCTTGCCTTGCTCCGGCCTTGAGAAGATAATATAACAACATCCTGTTCTGTTCCTTTACAAAAAGGAAAAAAAAGATAATATAGAAACATTTGTTTTTTAAAAAAAAGATAATATGGCAACATGTGATAGGAGGAGTTTAGTCTTAGCAACAGCACTCATATATTCAATTTTTAATCCAAAGTCAGCTTGGAAAATGAATGGCTTACTGCATTAACACAAATTGCCTCAACCTTGGTTCAATGAGCTGTTATTCCGAGGGCTTCAGAGACAGTCAGCATCTCCAGTGGTCATAAAAAGGCCAGGGTCTGGTGTCCCGAGTTGGAGACTCGGCATCAAGCCTAGAGCCAGGCCCATGTGGCAAGGGATTGCTGAATGGAAGAAAGTTAGACAGAAGGCTCAACTTCCAGCTCCACTTCTGGTATCAAGATACCCTAGACAAATGGCTTCATTTCTCTAAACCTCAGTTTCCCTATCTGACTACATAATAATCGGAATAATAGCAACAAATCATCTATTAAATACTATAACAAAGATGGGAGGTGACATTTTAATGGCGAAAGACAACATACAAAAGAGAATTAAAAAGAGTGTATGAAGTAGAATTGGGCAGGAAGGATACTGGAGGCCAGGTTCTGAATAAGATGAAAGAGTCCATAGTTTCAGGGAAGGGTCCAGGGATCCAGTGGAGGGGAGAAAGGGACGATGGCCACAGTAAAAGCAGCCTGGTGTGGAAGTACTGGGAAAACAGCACCAAAAACAGGGGCAAGATTCAAACACAGATCCTCGATCTGGTGATCTTTCCATGGGATTCCCTTATTAGCTAATCAATGTTACAAAATTGCAGTTGATTCCAATAATTGTATCCTTAAGGAAGACCTTAAGGAAGCAGAGAAAGGCTTGAATTTACAAAGAGCAAACCCCAGGAACTCATTGACATCCTCAGCTGATAGGGAAGATTTGGCCTGTCTATGCCTTCTGACTTGATGGCTTGCATCACAATGGTCAAGTCATTTTGCTCATCTGAGCCTCAGTTTCCCCATCCATAAAATGACACTGGATTTGTCTCCAAGGAAACTCTCAGCCTGGACACATTATGTTTTATATTATACCCTTCTCACTCTATCATTCTTTTTTCTAAGATTTGCTTCCAACTCCGGCGTTCTATGTCCTAAAGTCCCATCTAACTGTGGTTCTGAGAAAATGCCAAAAGGAAACTCCAACAGTAGACTGTATACAAAGCAGAAAGCCAGTTCTGGTACTTGTATTGAATATCACCTTGACAGTGAATCATGGGACCCCACAGTCTCACCTCAATATCCTAGCAAAAGGCTGCTGGAGCATTTTATGAGTAGCACTCCTTAGAGAGACTGAATTTTCCCTTTGCTATTCAATCATCAATGTATTATTATTTATACTGTATCAGACATCACTATTGAGATAATAAAATTGGAAAAACAAAGCCAGTCTCCCAGATCCTCTAGCTTAAAAAAAAAGAAATAAAGTAAGTAAACAAAAGTAAATAGCCAGGCAGGAAGAAATGTGTATTCCATTTTATTTAAAGCATCTCATTTTCCAGAGGATCCTCCAGGGCAAGAGACAATTCATAGGGTTACAGGCTGGTGGTGTTATAATATAGCATCAGTAGAAAGGAGGAACTATTAAAGGATATTGTTAGATGAGTGGAAAAAGAAGGACCCTCCTGTGGGAAAAGAGCAACATCAGCTTTAGAGGGAGCTCCTGTGGCCAACCCTGTGCGATCAACATCTGGGGCCTGATGGGATAGATTGCTTGGCCCTATAAAGCAGCACCAGGCAATCCTGTGCCTAGAAAGGGTGCTGACTAACCTGAAGGGGACAGGTTAGACCCCTTGGGCCTGGTTGCAGAGAGGTAAGAGCTGAGAGGGATTAAAGAACGTGGAACATCAGATATTGGAACTGCAAGGGATCTGAGAGTATTAAACAGAAAACCCAGAGTTCAGAGACAACTTAGAACACAGAGAATGACCATCTTGGGAGGGAGCTTAGAACACTTGTTCTTCAGCAGGAAAGTGTTTGAGCATATAGAATAAGAAACATCAAAGATAAGAGAGACCTTAGAAAACAGAAAACAATAGCAAACCTGAGGGGAAAGACAGTCAGACCAGAAAGAGGAAGACGCTGAACCAGGAAGAATTTTGAATGCGATGTAAGATGTCGGATTTGGGAGGGTTAACCCTATTAGGGGATAGGTCCCATCCCTAATTCTGTAAATGAGGGAAATAAAACCCAGAGACAGGAACTGACTGATCCAGTATATACAGAAAATTAGTGATAGAGTTGGGTGGACAATTTAGGTTTCTAAATAGAATTGAGTCCCCTTTCCACTAAGCCACTCATTTTGCTTTCTCAAAGCTTCTACACAAGAAATTCAAAGAATAATGTTTTACATGATTAGGAAAGATTCAGACTAATTAACATTCATAATTTTCTGACCTGCAGAAATAGGTTCAGGAAAATTGAAGTTGTGAGAGATTATACAGTAACTAGGAGACTACTGACAAAGAAGTGATAGTTGGAAAAATCAGAGAGGGATCTTATTATTAGAACTTGGTCACTTAGATTCTCAGGAAGAAATCGTCATGGTTTCAACCCAAGCCAATCAATCATTATTGAGGAGTTCTACAATTTGGGGGATCACCTGGGGGACGATTCTTGGAAATCATATCAAACTACATGTCTTTATGCCAATAGAGAAGGAAAGTCAGGACCAGGGGGGGGATGTTAGTAGGAAAGGCGAGATTCAAACAGAAGCGTCGACTTCAAGTCCAGTAATCTACCATATTGTACTATATCTCCAGCATGGTACTGGGCATGGGGAGGGATCTCCAAATAGGCCATTGCCCTGCTCTGCCCTGTTCTCAGGAAGAGGATAATTGGAATAATGACGGAATGATTGGCGAGACAAGACTTACACACACGAAACAATCAATGACTTTTACAAGGTGGAATCTCTTAAATCCTCAAATGGATTGTCCAGACTGGAAGCATGATGGGTCAGAGCTGAGAGTCATCACCTTGGGCTTGGGCTGGATCTGGAAAAATGGAACGTCAGCCAGCCTCCTTGTTTTAAAGATGAGGAATCTGATTTATTCAAAGGCACTCAGATAGTTTTGATTTCATTTTATATCCATTACAATTCATTAGAAATATTTTTTAGGCACCTACTAGGTGCTAGACACTGGGCTAAGTGCTGGGGATACAAACATTATATGTGTCCTGGAAGATGTTTAATAAATATCTATTAGTTGATGTTTCAATAAAAGTACTCTAAGCTTCAGTTTCCCTATTTGCAAAAATGAAGATAATCTTTTAATTTTATATATACATATGATATAGATATATATATTTAATTATATTAATATTAATCATTCAATAACCATTCATCAAGAATCTACTCCTTGTCAGATACTGTGTTACAAGTGGATAAACAACTATATAACTCACAGGGCAATCAGAAAAGTGCTTTGGAAACTCCAAATCTATGTAAAATTGTGAGCTGTTATCCTATTAAATGTTTGCAGGATTGCTGTGAGTTTCAGTTTCACCATCTATGAAATAGGGTATTTGGTAGGAAGGGGCCTGACAAATCTGAAGGGGACCCAGAGAATTGATCAGAAGTTTGGGTCAGAAACCTGGAGCAGAGCAGCCAGCAATCGAGTCAGTCTCCTCAAAGCCAGAGAGGAAGTAAGATAGAGAAGGAGGAGGAGGAGGAGGAGGAAGAAGAGGAGGAGGAGGAGTCTCTAGCCTCATGATAGCAGGTGAGTGGGGGGGCCAGAACAGAGGAGCACGTCCTTGGAGGGGAATATTATGTGCACAACTCTAAGGAGGAGCCAAACTGTCCCGAGCATAGGCCAGGCTTCCGAACTGATGACATCTTGAAATGTGCCTCATTAGAAACAAAACATGTGGCAGAGAGAGCCACCCTTGGGAGAACATGGGGAGATGGAGGAGCTGCTGCTCCGGGGAACACAGATGAGCTCCAGGAACACAAATACCCTCCTGGCCTGCCCGGCGAGGTCAGATTTGCTTGCTCTCATTTTTTACCATCTTCTAAATAACCTTGAAACCTTCAAAAAGTTTCTTCCTTTCCCTGATCCTCAGTTTTTTCTCTGTAAAATAGAGTACAAATCTTTACCCTAATCAGCTCACAGAGAACTTTGTAACCTAGAAATGCTGGAGATCTAGACTATTTTACTTTCCCTTCCCCCATGCATGCTGGGAATCAGGACCTCATGGGGGAGGCCTTCCTGGTTTCCCCAACTTCAAGGACTTCTCCTCTTAGGTTCCTCTCCTATTCTGTATTCATTTTGTGTATGTTTAATTTTGTTTGTGTTGTCTTTCCCATTCCTGGGTAAGCTCCCAAGGATAGGGATTGTTTGTAATTTTGTCCTTCTTTGTATCCTGGCACTTAGGAAATACTCAATGAATATTTACTGATTTTGTCATTGATTATCCTTCAGGGCATCCACAAACATTCCCAGGGATTTGTTTTTAAAAGATCCTAGGGTCTAAGTGGCCTACAAATGCTACATGAGTGAACCCTAGGTTGTATCACCTAAGAAAGCCAGTGAGATTTTGAGCTGCATTAAGAGAAATGGAAGTATCAAGCTCAGTTAGTTCTGGACATGGGGTTAGGAAGGTCATTTAATGAGTGTCCAGGGAAGAGTAGCCAGGATGTGAAGGGCCTCAAGAGCATGTCATATAAAGCTAGGGTGGAAGAATGGGGAATGATTAGCTAATGAAGAAAAAAACAAAACAAAGGGAGGATATGAGCTCTAGGATCATTTTTCAGCTCGAAAGTTTAGTGATGGTAAAACCATAGATTTAGAGCAACCTTGAAAGACATTTTAAAGCTGGGGAAACTGATGCCCTAGGAAGGTTTAAGTGACCTGTCCAAGATCACATATGTCATAAGTATTAGGAGTCTCATTGATTGGCTGGACTATTGAACGTTGCCTAGTGAGGCCAGAAGGGAGTGATGGACAAAGGTACCCAAAAGCTCATAGCCCATCCAGGGGTTCCCATCCTATTCCATGACTCCCCATGCCCTTCCATCAGTTCTGCAGAGGACCCACTCTTGGTGCTAGGGGATTTGCCCAGACTTCCATCATTTTGTAAATATCCCAGCAATACTTTGGTGGGTGAGGGGGTGGGGAGGGAGATCTCTTATCTCCTTCTTGACTCAACTCATTGTCTTACTCTACAGGATTCCAAAGGTATCATCCATCACTTCAGGACCACACATCGTCCCTGACAATGGACATAACATCGGATACCTTCAGGTATTTTACAATGGCCCTTTTACAGAGCTAGATGATGCAGGGAGAAAGACAGGAAGATCTGAGTTCAAATCCCCTCTCAGATGATGGCATTGTATCCCAGTTTCTCCATCCCTAAAATGGGGATAATAATGCCTCCTACCTTCCAAGCTTGTTTTATGGATTAACTGAGCTACCACAAGTAAAGTGCTTCAGCATTATATAAATGATAGCCATTTTTACTATAGTTTGGGAGGTAGTATACCAGAAAGAGCTTTGAATTTGAAGGCCAATGTGCTAGATTTGAATGCTGGGTCTGCATTCAATTTCTGTGATCCAGGATCAGTGATTTCATTTATGTGCCTCAGTTTCCTCATCTGTGAAATGAGAGCACATTGACCTTTAAGGTTCCTTTCAGCTCTGGCTCTCTGAACCTATCACCCAATGTTATGCTTCTTTTTATAAAGGGGTTCTATGATCTGTAGCCATGGGTGATTACTAGATAATACGAGTGCTATAAAACGGGCCCCGGCAGCACCTGGACCTCATATTTATATATAGCACTTTACGGTCTCCCAATTGCTTTCACATCTATCACCCCAGTTGATCACACAGTCACAGAATGTCAGGGCTGGCATCTGAACCAAGCGGACCAAGCAAGAACCCTCTCCATCCCAGAGGCAGACGGGGAACCCTTGCTTGAACATCCCCGGGAGCAGAAGCCCACCACCTCTAGAGCAGCCCACCTTACAGCCGGGGTACCTACCAGGGAGCTTCGGCCTTCCATCAGAGCAAAACAGCCTCTGCGTCATTCCCAGCTGGATCAAGCAGAATGTGTCTAATCCCCCCAAATGCACCTTGCTTGGCCCTTGGGACTAGACAGAATCATGATGATGTTATTATCCTCCGAAGAGCCCTGTGGAGTAAGCTTATTTTTAGCTTATTTTTGAAAGCAACAGCCAGTTTTTCCTCCCAACTGAAGAATGATTATCCTCACTTTACAACAGAGGGAACCAGGGCTCAGAGACAGAGGACATGACAAATGTGACCTTAGAAAGGCAGCGTGGAGTGTCAGAGGCAAAAAGGGTCTGAGTTTGAGTTTTTCTCTGGTTGCTCTGGTTTTTCTGGGCAATTGGCAATAAATCACTTCCCCTCTCAGGGTCTCAGGCTCCTTCTCCAGAAAATGAGGGGTTAGATGACATTTGAGGAAGTTCTTCCCAGCTTCAAGATACCCTCAAGGGGCCAAGAAATCCCCCTCCTATTCTGTGGGGTCTCTTGCGGTCACCTGATCTCTGCTATCGATTCTCTTTCCCTACACCCATGAGGATTGGCTGTCTGGAGAACCCAGGTCCTCAGGTGCTCGGTTCAGTGTTTTCTGTATATACCATCTGGGCAAGGAAGAAAAAGTCAGGTTTTTTCATAGTGTTCCTACGTGGGCTCTTGGGTACCTCCTTTATTTCTGGTTTCAGGCTGATTATGAACCAGATGTTTACCATATTCTGCTCCTAGTTACCCATAAAGTTAACAGTGTAGAGTCATTCTCGAGATCACAGAATTTCAGAGCAAGTCGGCCCCTTAGATGTCCACTAGAGGCCAATAGTCACTAGAGCATGGAACTTCAAGTCAGAAGATGCGAGTTCAAATTCTCTCAAACATTTACGAGCTTTGTGACCCTGAAAAATTCCCTTAACCACTCTCAGCCTCAATTTCCCTATCTAGAATATGAGGGAGTTAAATGATGGGATGGATTGATCACTGCGCTTGGATACAAGAAGATCTATAAATGCAACCTTAGATACTTACCAGCTGCTCTATGACCTCTCACAGCTGGGAGAGAGCTTAGAACATGCAATGTCAGAGCTAGGAGGAGCCTTTGGAATATCAGAGCTGGAGGGAACTTAGAACATGAAATATCAGAGCTGGGAAGAACGTTAGAGAATGGAATATCAGAGCTGGGATGGACCTTAGAACATTGAATATGAGCTGGAAGGGAAGTTAAAACATGGAATATCAGAGCTAGGAGGGTACCTTAGAATATGCAATACTGGAGCTGTGAGGGAAATTAGAACATGGAATATCAGAATTGGAAAAGAAGTTAGAACATATAATATCAGAGCTGGGATGGACCTTAAAACATTGAATATGAGCTGGAAAGGATGTTAGAACATGCAATATCAGAGCTGGGAGAGAACTTTAGAGCATGGAAGGTACCTTAGAATATGCAATATTGGAGCTGTGAGGAAAATTAGAACATGGAATATCAGAACTGGGAAAGAAGTTAGAACATATAATATCAGAGCTGGGATGGACCTTAGAACATTGAATATGAGCTGGAAGGGAAGTTAAAACATGGACTATCAGAGCTAGGAGAGAACTTAGAACATACAATAACAGAGCTGGGAGGGAAGTTAGAACATGGAACATCAGAGTGAGAGGGCCCTTAGAACATCTGTGGGCCAGAATGTCAGAGACAGTACAAGGGAAGACCAGATGGGGAAAGGCCCTGGAGTACCCCTGGCCCAGTCCTTTCATTCTCTCTGACACCCTGGGCTCCCATTGTCTCAGAGCCAGCCTGTTCCCGACCAGGCCGGTACCAACTTGGGGCAGTCCAGGACACTCAAAGGGAGCTGAGGAAAGAACATAACCCAACAGCATGAGCTTCTTCTGAGCTAGGAGGTTGGGAGGGGGAGGGGGAAAGCCCATTGGAGGATCTGCTCAAGCCATCATTTTATCACTGGGCTCTGATGGGATTTAATTTCTAGCTTACCTCTCATTCAGCATCATAAGCAAGCAGAGATATGAGGCCAGAGGGAAAACAGGCTGCCCACTCAGCATCCAGGGGCAGGAGGAGGGGCCAGGACACACTGTACTAGGTGGACATGTTGTAAATGTTTGCACACAAGATTGGATCTGGGAGGGGGCGGAGAAAGGGGAAGGGAAGGTGGATTCAGTCCAGAGCCTAGAGATGTTAAGAAAACCATTCAAACATCAGGTTTAGAGCTGGTTGTGCCATCAAAATAACAAAGAGGGAAACCGAGGCCCCAATGTCACACACTTATCATAAAGGGCACAGCTATAAGAGTTTTACACATGGAATTGGGAAGCCCTGAATTCAAATCTTGCCTTAAATACTAATATAAGAGTACACAGTGAAGTCACTGGGTGTCTCATCATCTGAAAAAGAGGCTTTATGACCCCTTTAAGTCCCTTCCCTCTTGGTCCGGGATTCTCTCTCCTCCCAGATCCATCCCACTGCTAATTCTATGGCCAACCTTCTTCTATCTAGGCCATTTGCTTACTCCTGGGTCCCTCAAGGCAAATGGCTGACCCAGTTCCCTGCAGACCCTATTCATTCCAGATAGCAGGTGGCAAGGGCCTGCCTGATCTTGGGGGATTCCATTCAATCATCCCAGCCTTTATTAAAGCTCCCCTGGAAAGAAGTGGGCTGTGCTCCTGCAAGTAGCAACCAATTAGGTAGTGAACTCTTGTCTGTTGTCCAGGAGAACTCTGGGAGAGGGAGGATCAGCCAACCTCCAGGAGAAATTTGGTTGCCCCAAAGTCCTATCTTTATGCAATTGGTGGAAACTGAAGAGTTTGCAAATCCATTAGGGGAGCCCAAATCCTATGGATAGTCATTTTGCAATTAAAGAAGCTTCTAAAAACATCCCCCTTCCCCCCCAACACTTCTACGATGTTTATATCAATAAATCTGGATCTCCATATGCTTGCAGTAGGTGCTTTATCTAGTTCTCCCAGCTTATATCATTAGAAAGGCTCACCTTTCTTTTCCTCTTCCATCCACAAATCCAATTTATTAGCAGTTTTTATTTAACTACCACCAGGCCCAGTTCTTGTCACTGGTAAGCCTGAATGGTACCATTTGGTTGGTTGGGAGAGCAGGGAACCTAAACTACTGGTCCTGATTCAAGTGTTGACCTCCCCTACTTTACTCCCCCCCCCATTATCCTGGTACTAAGTTAACACTAGACTGAGCCTGTTTCTCAATTACAAACTGGCAATAATGATAACAGCTTGGAGACGTATTTTCCGCACAGAGGACAATGGCAGTATTTATTTCTCTCACTTTACAATACAACACGAGGAACCATTCTAGACTAAGAAGTGGGAATTATTCCAGTTTCTAGCACAGACTCAGCTAATCTCTAGTGCCTTGGGTAGCTCCCTAAGATTTAGCTGTAAAATCAAAGAGGTGCCATGATCAGCATTAGGGAAGGGCATTTCCACACTGGGAAGTCCCCAAACTCTAGCTCTGGATGAACTGGAAGGGACTTTTGAGGTCATCAAGTCAGGGCCCTCCTTCCCTACATGAACAAACCATGTAGAGGTAAAGAAGTCATGGCTGGCCATCAAACTGGGGATTGTGACTGACTTTAAGTTCCATTTCCTTTCAGATTCACCAACCTGCCCTCTATGGCAACTCTTCCCTCTCCTCACAGGAGACACCCATGGAGCTTGGCAGCGGGCCGATCCCCAAGACCAGGACTTTTTCTATGTAGCCTACCTTGTTCCGCCGGCTGCGGAACAGGCGGGACTCTTTTGAGAAACAAATGAGATCATGGTTATAACTCTGGAACAGTAAGAAAACTCTGGGACTTAGGCTGGAAAACCGAGCTTCCTGCCAGCGGAATCTGTGGGTTTGTCTTTCTTTGTAAACTCAGTGCTTAGCCTGGCACCTGGCTTTTAACACAATGCTGATTATCAACTGACAGAAGCTCTATCTTTGAGAATTACTAAACGTGTGACCATAAACAGATCTCTGCCTCAGTTTCCTCACCTGTCAAATGGGGGCACTGAATGCTGCAGCACAGAGTTGTGAAGGTCAGAGAAGATGTTTGTAAGGCGCTTTGGAAAGTTTAAAATGTTCTAGCGCCAGGTATTATTTCTATTATTAGTCCCAGTAAAATGTGACATGCAGACACATTGTAATTACGCAGAATCCCATGATGGAGTGGACAGGTCTCCTGCCTTGGGAGTCTGAAGATGAATCGCAGTTCTGTCTCTCTCCGTCCACGTTCCTAGGACCAGACTACTCCCCCCTCTCCTCACTGGATTTCCTTTCCGTCGTGTTGTGAGCTACGCTTAAAAGATCTCGGAGCCCCTGTCTTGCTCCCGGGCCCCCCCGGGGGGGGGAGGCCCCAGAGGCAAAATGTCCAGACTCTGAATGGAGGGCTCCCTGCTGCAAAAATTGGCATGGGGGTGGGAGGGGAGTCTTCGCCCAGGGGGATAAGGTATCTATGAGAGTCGGCTGCCGATGAGGGGCAGAGGCTCCAGCGGGGGGCCTGCTGAAGCTCTGACTGGGGCAGATGGAAGGCTGCCCGCCCAGGGGACTGGGGGGAGGCGGCCGCAGAGGCGGAGGCTGCCGCAGCCCGGAGACGCTCAGCCTTACCTCGCTCACCTCAGTGGGTCGGCCAGCTAGCTGAATGGGCCCAGGCTAGGGAGAGAGCCAATGGGGTGGGGCTGGCTCCGCGAGCTTTTATTCCCTGGGGTCGTCGGTGGCCCTGTGGAAGCCATGGCCTGAAAGGGAGGGAGTCAAGCGCGAGGGGACCTCAAGCCAGAGAGAACGCTCGGACCCGGATCCGCCGAACCCCGCCCCCGCTACCCCACCTCAGGCTGGGCCTCGGTTAGGAGAGGAACGGGAGGAAGAGGAGGAGGAAGAGGAAGGGGAGAAAGAAGAGGATGAGGAGAAGGAGGAAGAGGAAGAGGAAGAGAAGGAGCAGAGGAATGAGGAAGAGGAGGAGGAGGAGGAGGAGGAGACGGCAGCATGTGGGCGTGCGTACGTGCAGGCGTGTCAGTGTGTGTGCATGAGAGAGTATGCGTGTGTGTCAGTGCATATGCCTGGAAGAGTGTGTGAGTGCAGGCATGTGGGCGTGTGTCCATGGGTGAGTGTGTATGGGCGGGGAGGGGGGAGGGGGGAGTGCAGGCGTGCCAGAGTGTGTGTGCTTGGCTGAGTGT
>JAJPUD010031073.1:0-12756 GCA_023553655.1 Myrmecobius fasciatus | reverse complement strand
ATTTTAATTTTTAAAGTATTATTTCCTTCAGTTATCTTTTTTAGCTCCTTTTGTAACTGGCCAATTGAATTTTTTGGCTCATTGCATTCTTTTTCCATTTTGCCAATTTTTTTTTCAGTGAATTGTTGTCTTTTTCCAATTCACTAATTTTGTTTTTCAGTGAATTGTTATCTTTTTCCAATTCACTATTTTTATTTTCCACTGAATTGTTGTCTTTTTTCCAATTCACCAATTTTGTTTTTCAGTGAATTTTTGTCTTTTTCCGATTCACCAGAGTTATTTTCCAGTTTTTCACATCTCTGTTGCAGGGCGATGTTTCCTTCTTGCCCTGCTCTCAATTTATTTCCCCATTCTTCTTCTAGCTCTCTTTTGAGATTCTTTATGCAATCTTCCAGGTAAGCCTTCTGAAAGGGAGACCAGCTTAAGTCCACCTTTGTGGCTTTATCTGGGATTGTTTTCAGAATCTCAGGATCTGGGGACTTCTCTAGTTTCTCTCCGTAAAAGCTGTTTATGGTGAGAGCTCTCTTCTTGCTCATGATGTTTACCTGAGGTATCGGTCACCAGCAGGGAATTCTGCAGCAGCAGTGGCAGCAGCAGCAGCAGGGATTTCAGTTTGCCCTGGGGCAATTTGCCGAGTTGACTTCTGGTCTGGGGCTGATCTGGCTTGATGCGCACTAGGACCACACTTTCAGCCGCTCTCAATCCACCCTTTATCAAAGGTAGACCTGCCAAAGCACCTGCCCGCAAGCAGAGCAAAGTGGCCCAAGCGTCTCCCAGGGACTTCCTGGAAGCCTAAAATCTTCTGGTCCTTCCCAGCCCCGGACTTGCACCCCAGCTGCGCCCTGGCGTCTGAGCACTGGGAGCTGCTCGATCCCCTCCCGTCTAAAACTGACCTCAGAAGTTCTTTCAAAGTAGATATTTGATAGAAGTGCATTGTAGTCCAAGTGTTTGGTGAAGCCCTCACTCCCAAACCAGTTCAGAGGCTTAGTTTGTCTGGGTCTGAGGGAAGGTCTCAGGAGCTCACAGAGAACGCTGTCTGCAGTTCGCTATCTTGGCTCCGCCCCTTTGACCTACCTTCTTACAACTGAAGAAACCTGTTTATGAAGTTTGTGACCTATCTGTCATCAGAGAGCCTACAAGTCTTAAAGATATGACTTGAATCAAAGTTTTTTATCCCTTCTCTGATACTTAACTTCACTATAATAGCCTCTTCATATTGTTAACCCTTTCACTTGGAGAAAGTAGAGAATACAACATACACTAGGCAGGTTACTTAAATTCATTAAATTCACCTATGGTTTTCCTCTCTTAAAAATTCTTGTCAAAGAAACGAGATCTCATTGCACCAAACATCATTTGTCATGAACTGTTTGAGAGATTCTTTAATATTGTAATTATATTTACATCCCCTATCAAATAATCTGATTGATTGATTACTTGATTAGAAATAAGAGGAATAAGTACATTAATACTATTAAGCCCATCAGGCATTGAGAGAAGTCAACAATATTCCAAAATTATTTTTAGGTGATATTACTAGTACCCAGAATACAATGCAATACTTATGAAATATAATGGAGAAACAACTCCATTAGAGTCATTTGGGCTTGCAACCTGGCTTTACCACCACTGTAATATGGAGGAAAAATATTTATTATAAGGAGCAATGCAAAAAGTGTAAAAATTGCTTTGTAGCAAAAGTATTCTATAAATATAAGGCTTCCATGAAAATGGGGGACTTATACTTGATAATAATTTATATTTAAAGAGACATATTATATGTATATGTGGGTGAATGTCACACAGATGGACCTTTTGTTTGTGGTTTCATGCTCTAGACATAATTAGATACAGGCTTCTTTCTAAGGCCTAAAAATTCAAAAGGATAGAATCACTGTTTATTCAACTACTTTGGGGATACTTTATTAGCATATTAACTTCGATATTTAATTCTATTATGGAACTCAAGCCCAAGTTGTTTTGTCATTTTTGAAGGCATTATGATAAATAAGATAATCTTTTTTTCACAGAATAGTGAAAGCTGAAGTATATTAAAGCAAATAGGAGACTTGCCAGTGATATAACTTTGAAATCGCATGTAACTTGCTGCCGGTGACATTGAATTTGTAAGCTTGTTTCAGTCCCTGTGTTTGTTTAATTTCCATTATCATGATTCCCATGGGGACATAGCTATTTCACAGGCCTCATCCACACAATAACGAAAATCAGCACTAGTAGAAAAGGTTAAGGATAGGGCAATTGGATTTTTGCAATACTGACTCAAGGACACATGATAGGGCAAGGACTGTACAATTCAACCAAAAACTAATCAATACTGAATATCTGGGTACTGTACTACTTACTATAAGCTGATGGGATTTAAATACAGGGAAGCCTGATTTCCAGGATACAGTTAAGGTTAATAACTTATTATTCATCATTAACCTGCAAAAGTGAACACTTGCAGCATCATTCTTATTTTTTGCTCCATGTATGTCCTCAATCCAAACCCCCATTACTAGTCAGTTTTGTGATTTCCCTGTATTCCAATATCAAATTATAACAAACATCTTTGCTTTTTTTCCTTATTCAGCAATTGTGATTTTCTATGACCTTGAGCTAGTCACTTTCTACTTACCTGGCCTTCATTTCCTTCCTGTGTATCAGAGAAAACAATAAAAACCCTTGTTTGTAAAGAACTGCTACCTCTGTAGATGAAATATGCTGCATAAGGGCAAAAAGCCATAATGAAACCTTGGCAATGTTCCTTTAAAAATTAAAATCTCATTAAAAAAAATAGAAGTCTTCACCAACCTCATCAGTGCTGTACTGGAAAGCAATTAGGAATATTGCTTTGTCCCCCAAATCATCATTGCAACTGTGTTTATCCTACAAAGTCACATGTAAAACTTTGTCTATCAGATGCTCGTTAGACAGAGGAATAGCTGATAATAGCAGCTAACATCCATAAAACACTGATCTATTATTATAAATGAATAAATGAACATACATGTGTTCAATATATGTGTGTATGCATGTATGTATATTTATGTTTGCACATTTATGTATAGAGATTTATTATGTTGCACATTCTTGCATACAGATTTATATGCATGCACAATTATGTATACAGATTTATGTGATGCACATTTATGTATACAGATTTATATGTGTGCACATTTGTGTACACATATATTATGTTGCACATTCATGCATACAGATTTATATGCATGCACAATAATGTATACAGATTTATGTGATGCACATTTATGTATACAGATTTATATGTGTACACATTTGTGTGTACAGACTTATATGCACATTTATGGTACAGATTTATTATGTTGCACATTTTTGTATACAGATTTATTTGCATGCACATTTATCTATACAGATTTTATGTGTGTACATTGATGTATGTATGAATATATAGAAGAATAGATCCTGTTATTATTATTGGTTCAATTTATAGATGAGGAAAGTTCATGAAGTTCAAATGAATTGTCACCTGGCTAATAATGTAAGACCGAATTCAAATGTGAACCCTCCTCACTTCAATGCTCCAGCACTCTATACACTATGCCATTTCAGGGCATAGAGATAGTGAGGGGCTAAAGGGTTGGACATTGCACTTGGAGCTAAGAAATAATTTTGAATCTTTCCTCAAATACTTCACTAATAACACTTTCCCTTTGGCTTCCTCAGTTTCCTCATCTGCAAAAACAGAATACCAGCATATGCTTTAACAGGAATACCATGAGGAACAAAAGAGATAACATACATAAAACATTTTGTAAACCTTAAAGCTCTTGTATAAAAGTGCGCTGTTTTTATTAGAGTGCTAAATGTGAAATAAGCAAGATTTGAGTTCAAATATGCCTCTGACACTTGCTCAATGTGTGACCATGGGTCAATCACTTAAACTTGCTGAGATTCAGTTTCTTCACCAATAAAAAGAGAATAATTATTTGTATAATATTTTCCTCAAAGGGTTATTGGGAAACTGAAATGAGATAACTGTATATAAATATCATTGATTGCTGTGTTAAGCCACGATCATTTCACAGTTGATACAGAAAAAAAAATATGATTTGACAAGTAAACAAATGCAAACCTGTGCTAGAGTATTCAGGAAACTTTTCTCTGATTTATTATTTTCTTTTTCCACTCAAGATGTCTTTATGAGATCTCATGATGTTTATATTCATTTTTATTTTTTTTTACATTTAAAAAATGCAACATACACACACAGTCTCTAGACATTTGTACAAAATGACCTGAGTACATAACAATAAATCAAAACTGAAGTTGAAATCATAAACATTTAACAGCATAGCTTCTTATTTACTTATGTAGGCAAGCTAACACCCAACAAATGTGTCTCCTAGTGTGCTATTAAGGTATACGAGATGGCAGAAATTTCAGACCAAGGTGGGAGTTAGGAGAAATGGAACACATATTACAATCTCCCCAATTACCGTCACTCAGGGTTGAAATGTAGGAATAAATTGTTTATAGTATTGTTTCTCCTCTAAAGACATGTTCTTATCTTTGACATAACTTGAGGTAGTAAAGCTGATGCCCTCATTTTGCCCATCTCATATCATTCCAGCTAAATATGTGTTGAACAGTTAGTCTGTTTATCTACATTTGATATCCACTCTGGCATTGCACAGATTATTGAAAATGGTTCCTATTTCTGTTCTGGTAGAAGGAATTGATTTGTGAAAAGTAAAGTATGATAGTGATGTTTATAAGTATTTTCTTCCTTCTTTTCACAAAATCAGGGCATCTCTGCATTAAAATCTAGCCATAGAACAAAGGATTTTCACTTGAAACTCTTGGAATGAATATATTCATGCATACAAACATGTTATGTTTGTATACATAGACATGTGTATACAAGCATATGTTTGTGCATATATATACTAGGTGTATGTATATGTATATATGCATATGCATATATGTGCATATACACATATAATAATTGTTTCACTATAATTGATATCCTTTTTATACCTGTGTATTTACTTTGTGAATTTAAAAATATTTTCTCTTAAGGAGTCTACACTCTGCCAATCTCTGAAGGGATAAATGACGTTGCAAAATTAAGAACCCTGTTATAGAGAAATTTTGCCTATGAACAGGATCACAATGAAGCCCATGATTATGTTCAGACTGACATTCTCTGAGTACTGCGCTTAAGTTTTTCATAACCAAACATAATCTTGACTATATTTACATATCTTAAGCTAATGCTGATGGATATAAATATGCTCATCTAGAGCACTCAGGAATATAGCTTTTTGAGATGGTTTAAAAGAAAGGAAGATCATTAATCTAGAAGAGGGCTTCTTAAACTTTTGTCCACACATGATCCCTTTTGGCCCATGAAATTTTTATGTGCCCCCAGGTCTATAGGTTTAAAGTGGGAATACTTTTTTACTGATTTATTTATTGATAATAAATCATAATTTTGTGATTCCCACATCCAGGTATGAATCTCAAACAGAGTTCTGAAGCACAGTTTAAGGAGATGTGATCTACAGTTTGGAGAGACCTCAGCACAATCATTTTATAGTTTCAATTCAATTCAATAAATATTTATTGAGCAACTACTAAGTGGGGAATCAATGGGCTAAGCCGAGGGGATACAAATAAGAAAAAAAGTTAGGTAAAAAAATGGGTAGAAAATACACACAAAAAGCTGAAAACAAGGGAGAAAGAGACCACACAGGGATGCATATTGTTCTTTGGAGTCAAAACTGAGCTGAGCATCTGATGGAAAATGGGCTATTAAATGATAAGATAAATTATACCCCAGGCACAGGGTAGTAAACATAAAAGGAAGATTTTGAATTTTTATCCTTTTAGCAGATTAACTTGACTACCTTTTAGCATTCTGCAAAGAAAAGCAAATAAATAAATGGCTCCATAGATCATACATTCTCTTCTGAGGAGGGGGAAAATATCCTGAGAGTATCTAAATCTCCTTAAGAGAAATAGATTTTCTCATTTGTTGGCAGATGCAATCTCATCAAAAAAAATATGTTTAGGTTTCTTAAAGAAAGGATCTGTGATATTCCAAACAGAGACATTCTTTCTTTTTGATTCACAACAGCTCTATCCCATGTTCTTTTGTGAATCTTATACACTTTTCTATATGTTTACTTTTGTTTTATCTTTGAGAGTGTACATTTTTTAATATTTCTTGATATAAGCTGGGTTGTAGGGTAGAACATGCATTATCCATCAATCATACCTTATTTTTACTCCTTTATTAGTCACAAAATCACTTGGATGATAACTTTTATTATCTTTCATTTATGCAATTCATCATTTGTAAAATGCTGCAACCTTAATAAATGTAATATTTTTCTATTACACTTTGGGTGGCCACAATTTTAATTTGTCAGAAAATGTGATTTTCCATAACTTACAATTAAATAGTATCAGTATAAGAACATTGTTATTAAAAATGAGATTTTGCCTTAAGGAGTAGCGAAGTGTTAATGAAAGTAAGACAGTTTCCCAAATATGATCAATTCCATTCCATCCTTCTCACTATGTGCCCACACAAAGGATCTTGCCACAATCTATGCCCTGTCTGCTTGGTTTTCTAAGCTACCTGTCTGATTATGTAGACTGTCATTGAGTCATGGCTTACTTTGTCAGCCTAGTGAAATCTCTGGACTCCTTCAAAAATTATGTTTTTAAATGCAAAAAAGAAACACACAGGATTACAAAGGAAACAAAATATACTTAGGTACAATACTCAAAATATTTTAAAAAAAGGTTTATTTGTTTCATGTAAAGAACTCCTCTACTAGACCATACATATAGAATGTTTTACTTGT
Organism: Myrmecobius fasciatus; assembly: GCA_023553655.1. NCBI lineage: Eukaryota > Metazoa > Chordata > Mammalia > Dasyuromorphia > Myrmecobiidae > Myrmecobius > Myrmecobius fasciatus. Next base: position 5,899 of record JAJPUD010031073.1, on the reverse strand, counting down.
CTTTTTTTTCCTTTTTACATAGTTATTCAAAATATTTGTAAGAGGTTGTAGTTCTTATTTAGGTAACATGCAGTATTATGGAGTTTGATAAAATCAACATCAGACAAAATAAAGAGTTTTTAAAGACTATAACTTTGAATTAGATTCTGCATTGGACATTATCCATGAGATACGAAAACATCTTAGCACACATCTACTAAGATTATATTCTTGATCTTAATAATTAGAAGATCATCAAAATTATTTTTGTTATTTTGCATATGAAGGAAGTTTGTATGTTCTTAAAATATGAATGAAAGAGCCCTCTTTTTTAATTTAATATTTTTCTTTTTCCACAGTTATATGCAAAACAATTTTTACATATGTTTTTAAAACTTTAAGTTCCAGATTCTCTCCCTTCCTCTTTCCTCAATCTTCCCTATTGAGAAGTGAAGTTAGGCAAAACATTTCCATAAACGTCATGTTGCAGAAGAACTCCCCCAAAAAAAAATTAAAGAAAAATATAAAGTTAAAAATATGCTTAATCTATCTTCAGACACAATCAGTTCTTTCTCTGGGTATGAATAGCTTTTTTCATAATAAATTCTTCAGAGATACCTTGAATCGTATTTTTGAGAACAGTCAAGTCATTTACAGCTGATCATCCCACAAAATTATAGCAATGTTGTGAAACTACTTGTAAAAACTTGTCTAATCCCTTCTTATATGCAATCAAAAATACAATTCATGCACATATAAGCGCACATGTGTTTCTATACATATATTAGCATTATTGTAAATGTTTTATAGACATGGGGAAATAGACATGTAAATTAGTAGGTGTTGGTCTATGTTCTCTATTGTCTTTTATGAGCAATGAGGTCTCTTATCGCCTCTAATTTCACAGGCTTACTGTTCTTTTTGCAGAATTAGAAATGGTACTAAAGAATAGATGGACAAATTTAGCCCAAACAAAACAAGGGGTCTGAGCAAGAAATGCCACAATTTTGCTTTCACAGAAAGTCATTCCTCCTATACATAAAAGAGGGACTATTGAAACAATATAGAAAAAATGAAAAATATTATTATGACCCCAAGATAACTGGTTAAATATGATGGACATGCCTCTCTTCAACAATGAAATGTTTCAAAACAGTTTCAATTGTTCAGTAAAGAAGGCCATATACACCCAGAGAGAGGGATATGAAATGTGGACCACAACATAACATTTTCATGCTCTCTATTGATGATTGCTTACATTATGTTTCCCTTGTCAGATTTTTTTTCTTGTACATCCGAGGTTTCTTGCATAGCAAGATAACTGTAAAAATATGTATACACATATTTGATTTGTCAAGTATTTTAACATAATTAACAAATAGTAGACTTCCTGCCATCTAGGGGACGGGTGAGGATTGGGCGCGGGGGGAATTTGTAACAGAAAGCTTTGCAAGGGTCAATGTTCAAAAATTACCCATGCATATGTTTTGCAAATAAAAAGCTTTAATAAAAAAATAAAAAAATAAATATGTTGTCCATCCAGTTCATGTATTTACTGTTCTATCTCTACTTAAACCAAAACCAAAAACCAAAAAGAAAAAATATGAGTAACTATTAAATGTAAAGGAAACAACCTTTTTATAAATTACCAAGTGCCATGACAACAATATGGAAACAAGATTATTTTGCTTCTTAGACCCTTCAAAATTAGGAAACCGGCAATATGGCAACTTGTCTCTTCCCTGAAAGTATCTTTTGAAATAGTGGCTGAAATCCTCTCAAGCAAAAAGAATTAAAAATTGAAGGGAAAATAATTGAAAAGTCACTGATTTGGAACTGAGTTGTTGCAAGCAAGGGGCTAGTTGGGAGTACTAACATATTCAAGGAAATGATGTTCAATTGTTTTTCAGTGACAATCAGATTGAGAGAATCAGGCACCTCATAGCAATTATTGACTTTCTGCCAGAATTTGTTATAAGATTGCCTTAGGGAAGGCAAGATAAGAGGGCCTCTTCCTAAAGAAGCTGAATCAAGGCAAAGAAGAGAAGCAAGAAGGGTTATTAAAGCTTTGTACACCAATGTTACATGATGATGGAACGTGTACTCCTTTAAAAAAGGTTTATGGATTAGATATTTTAAACAAAAACTGTTTTATTAAATGATAAAATGTATAAAATTATCAACCCAAAATAAAATTTTAAAATAGTAATGTTGCAGTGCTAATTATGTTTAAAAATAAATTCACTGATTACAAACAAATTAAATAATGACTCAGGAAGGCAGCATGGTGTAATAAAATTAGTACTGGACCTTAAGTTGGAAGAACTGAGTTTGTTACTAGTTCAATTTAATTCAGCATACATTTGCTAAGTACCTAATAAATTTAAAGCAACAGAGAAACTCTACTTGGCTGTGGGACATTGACTGTTGAAAAGAATGTGGAAGACCCCTTATGGGGCAAATGAAAAGAGCAAAAAAACAGAAGAATGAATATGAATAAGAGTAAATAATGTAATTATAAGAATTGCTTTATTGGCAAAAATCGACTATGGTAAAGTTTGTTGATAGAACAGGTAGAAGGCTTGTTTTCAAGGACTAAATTATCAAGATACTTTTAGAATTGGAGGATGAGAGATTTTAGGCTTGATCTGATAGTCAAAACACATTTCCTGTATGATTTTGAACAGAAAAGTCAAAGAATTTACAACGAAAAGAGACCTCTCTTAGGCCCCTTTGAAAATTTCACTTATTTTGCCTATGAAGATATGGAAAAGTAGGAAGATAGTGGCAGAGTTGGAACTATAAACTAGAGCTCCAGTATCATAATTCAGTATGTTTTATACCACCATTACTTGTTTCTGAAAAAGTGACTGAAAAATAGACTTTTTGTGGTAGGAAGAAAAAGACTTGTGGCCATATTGTGTCCTTCAGTTTACATGACTCAATATATTTTCTATTTTATTTTATTTTTTTCAAATTCCAGCATTCATTTTGTAATATTTTTGTTTCATTTTTTCTCCTTCTCTCTTACCTCTCCTCTCCACAAGACAGCGAACAATAGGTTTAACATGTATACTCCTTTTAAACATATTTTATAACTGTTATGTTGTATAAAACAATGAGAGTAACAGAGGTGGGGGGAACATGAGAAAGAAAAAATCAAGCAAAAGAAAAAAAGAACCTAAAATATTACATTTGATCCACATTTATTCTCCATAGTTCTCTCTTTGGTTATGGATAGCATTTTTCATCCCAAGTTTATTGGAATTGTCTTGAATCACCACATTGCTGAGAAGAGCCAAGTCCATCACAGTTGATCATCACATAATCTTATTTTTACTGGGTACAATATTCTCTTGGTTCTGCTTACTTCACTAAGCATTAGTTCAGCTGTATACATTCTCTAGGCTGATTTGATATATTTCCTCCATTAGAATAATGTGAAATAAGAGATTTTGAGAGTTTATCTATTCTCAAAATGAAAGACCACTTTTTCTGATCACTATAAAGTAAATAATCCTGTTTTCTTTTTTTTTCAGAATTTAGCATATTTAAGTTAGGCACTTAGTGCATCTTTATATAATTTCTTATACTTAGACTCTGTCTTGCAGCTTGCCATTTCAATAATCTAAAGATTGACTTTAAAAAGTCAAGATTTTAGAATTCAAAATTTAAGAATTTTAAGAATCCCTTTTCTAATATCATCTATTTGTGATTATAACCTTCACATAAGTCATAAGATGATGCTCTACAGCATATCTCTTTAATAAGAAGAAATCTATCTAGGCCTATGAGAACAGAGCTTAGTTCCAACCCCCAAAATAGCAATGGGATTCTAGGCAGAAAGTCTCTGAATGATTCATAGTATTTTCACTTTTTTTTTCTTTCTTATGGTTTTCCCTTTTGTGCTGTTTGTTATTACACAATATGACTAAAGTAGAAATGTTTTATATGATTATATATGTATAATAAAAAACTTATCAAACAAATCAAAAACCCTCAAAAACAATTTTCTTCTCTACTGTTGGCTGTTATTTCTGTTGGAATAGATATGACTCTTTATAAATTTTTTTTCTTTATTTAAACTATAGCACTAGGGTCATGTGGCTTTAAAACAAGCTGACAGCAGTTCAGTACTACCCACTTCTTGTGTTTTTTGGAGAGATCAGATGAACCTCATTCTCTGTAGAGTTATACCTTCTACTTCCTCTCCCTGTCGGAGAACTACTCGATTTTAGGCAATATATTACCCATGGAATACTGGACAACAAGGTTAACTTTGAATAGCTAGTGCCAGGAATATACTAAGAAATAGGAGATCCTATTATTGAAAAATGATCTCAGCATTTTCCCTGATCATTATGAATAGGCAATAATTGATTCTATTCCTGATCTTGTAAAGGGCCCTTAGAGTGATTGTTTATCTCAGTTCAAACATTTAACTGACCATAATTAGCAATGACTTTTTCCAATATTTCAGTTCTAGAGAATTATCTGAGTACAGTCAATTGCTCGAGACCACAGACTATATGTTGCAGCTGGTGTTGTTTGTTAATTTGTTTTGTTTTTCTTCTTTTCCTTCCTCAGAGCCTAGAACAATGCTTATCACATAGTATGCATGCTTGAATAAGTGCTTGTTGACCTACTAAGGCAGAGAAATATCATTTATATTTTTTTTACCATTTTTAGAAGCTGGCATTACAAATGTTGTAATATCACTATAATACAATGATGGAAAAAGAAGCATAAACAACCACCATCAAACCATCAAAAATAAATGTTGTGTAATTAGAAAAAAGAAACTCTGAGCTAAAAAGATCATATTCATGTGAGAAGATACATACCATCCACTCTTTGCAGAGGTTGGGTCTCCACTGGTGTGGGCATATTGTCTGTCAGGTTTTTTGTTGTAATTTTTTTGGGTGCATCAGTGCATTTAACCAATTTATTTCTTTTTTTTTTCTCTTTTTCTTTTTTGTTCTGAAAAAAAAAGATTATAATAGCCATCTGAGAGATAGGAAGGTAAATTATATGGGGGATATATGTGATACAAAAACAAAAGACATGTATAAAATATATTTTAGAATGTAATAATATACCTGTATAAGAGAAAACTAGCACATCTATGTCTAAACCTATATAATTTCTATTCCAATGTGTATGCTATATAACTATGTGTTTTATTTATTTTCTTCTCTGGTACGAGATAAGCTTTTTAAGGAAGAAAAACAAAAACAAAATGATTTTATTCAATTTCATATTTTAATTTTTAATTCCTAAGATGCTGTTTAAAACAGAATAGACTTTTTTTTTACTCAGATAGTTTTTTATTTTTATGCATTTGGAATCTGGAGCCATGAATAAATAAAAGCAAAACATAACAAAATAACTCTTTAAAGTTTCCTTAAGTTTTTCTTGGTTTCTTTGGATAATCACTCTTGGTGCAACTCTGACTATCCACGCTTTCAGGGCCAGGAAAGGAATAAATGGGAGCCTCAAGGATCTATCTTGTTCAAGTAGACACTCCATATCTAGAAAAGTTATGTTCCCCAACTCTCAAACCAGATCACTTCATTAAGAAAAAAAGAAGAGATCTTTATCAATAAGGTCAAAGCCTTGCTGACACTTGTCATAGTAACTGTATGGATTTGGAATTTGGAGCTTTGAAGTAGGAAGAGTGAAAGAGTCAACATGTAAGACGTACTGAGATAATTTGGGATTCATTTAAATACAATATGTCTTCCAATTGATAAAGGAGCAATAGTAATAATATTGCCTATGATCTTCATGAAAGTGAATTTCTTTTATACCTTGACTTCCCAGGAATAGATCCCACTCACTAGAAAACAATGATGTTCTGATGCAAATCTTTCAATGTGTAAAATATTGCTTAGTCCAAAATGAAGATTATTTAGTGCCA
>JAJPUD010031072.1:0-12756 GCA_023553655.1 Myrmecobius fasciatus | reverse complement strand
ATTATCATGCTGCAGAAGAAAAATCAGATCAAAAAGGAAAAAAAATGAGAAAGGAAATAAAATGTATATAACAACAAAAAGAGTGAAAATACTATGTTGTGACCCACACTCAGTCCCCACAGTTCTATCTCTTGGTGAAGGTGGCTCTTTTCATCATAAGAACTGGCTTGAATCATCTCACTGTTGAAAAGAGCCATATCACTCAAAATTAATCATTGCATAATCTTGCTGATACTGTGCACAATGATCTACTGTTTCTGCTCAATAAACTTTACATGAGTTTATGTCTCTCCAGGCCTTTCTGAAATCAACCTGCTGATCATTTTTTATAGAAGAATAATATTCCATGCTATTCATATACCATAACTTGTTCAGCCATTCTCTGACAAATTTGCATTCATAGAGTTTCCAGTTTCTTGCCACTACAAATATGGCTGCCACAGAGTTTTTTGAGCATGAGAGTCCATTTCTCTTCTTTAGGATCTTTTTGAGATACAGGCCTAGTAGAGACACTGCACAGTTTGATAGCCCTTTGGGCTCTCCAGAATGGTTTAATCACTTCACAACTTAACCAACAATATATTAATGTCCTGGTTTTCCCACATCTCCTCCAACATTTGTTTTTACCTCTTCCTGTCATCCAATCTTAGGTGTGTCTATTGGTACCTCAGAGTTATCTTAATTTGCATTTGTCTCATCAATACTGATTTAACACACCTTTTCTTATGACTAGAAATGGTTTTATTTTTTTCATCTGAAAATTATCTGTTCATTCATTTGACCACTTATCAATTGGAGAATGGCTTGAATTCTTATAAATTTGAGTTAATTCTTGATGCATTTTAGAAATTAGAACTTTTTCAGAACTTTTTAATGTAAATATTTTCTCCAGTTTATTGCTTTCCTTCTGATCTTGTCTGCATTGGTTTCTTTTGTACAAAAATTTTAAACTTAATACAATCATAATTATCCATTTTGCTTTCCATCAGCTCAGGGCAATGAAAAACAGCTATCACCTGTATAGAAAGTATGGTACCACCCCTCCTTGGTCTTAAAAGCAGATCTCACCCCTTAAAAAATGAGCAAAACAGCATAAAGAACTCTGATAATAGATAGCTTTTATGGAGAAAGAGAAGAATAAGTCTCAAACCCTGAGGACACTATAGGCAAATAATCTCCTGATGATGCTGTAGAAGGTGATATAAGTTGGTTCCCATCTTACACAGCTCTCTTGGAAGAATTCAAAAATTAGCTTAAAAGATAGAAGAAAAATGGAGAAAGGAAATGAGAATGTAGTAGGAAAGTTTGGAAAAGGAATCAAATTATCTGAAGTAAACTCCTTACAAATGGAAAAAGCATATAACTCCTTTAAAATAAATTTGCCAAAATGAAAATAAAAAAAAAAAAAAAAACTTTGAAAAACAGAATCTGTGAAATAGAAGAATAACCTAATGAACAAAACAACTCATTTAAAATTCATTTGGACAAATGCAAAAGAAGACAAAGATAAGTGCAGAAAATCACTTAAAATTAGAATTGAACAAATGGAAACGAATGACTCAAAGAGACATCAAGAATCAATCAAACAGAAAAGAAATCAAAAATAAAAGAAAATGTAAAATACTTCTTTGGAAAAACAACTGACCTGGGAAATAGTTCTTGGAGGGACAATCTAAGTATTATTGTACTTTCAGACAACCATGATGAATAAAAGGGCCTAGACATCATCTTCCAGGCAATCATAAAGTAAAACAGCCCTAATGTCCTAGAAACAGAGGGTAAAAGAGCCATTGAAGGAATTCACTGATCATATCCTGAGCAAGAATACAAAAGGAAAACTTGAAGCAATATCATAGATAAATTTAAGAATTATTGTATCAAGCAGCCAAAATGAAACAGTTCAAATAACAAGGAGCTCCAATCAGGATTACTCAGGACCTACCAACTTCCATTTTAAAGGATTGAAGGGCCTGGAATCTGATATTCCAAAAGCAAAGAAACTTGGATTGCAGCCAAGAATCAACTATACAGCAAATTAAGCATTATCTTTCAAGTGAAAAGATTTGCATTCAATGAAACAGGTGAATTTCATTTATTTTTGATTAAAAAGACAGAGCTGAAAAGAAAATTTGATTTCCAAATACAGAACTCAAAAAAAGTAAAAAACAGGTAAAAAGATAAGAAAAACAACTGTTCCTTTTAAAAGTTAAAAGGCTTGCTTGCATCACTATATGGGAAGATAATATGTTTAACTCTTAAGAACTCTATCTCTGTTATGGGTATATTTAGAAGATGCAGCTATAATTTGACTTTATTGTGATAATTTCAAAAAGAAACTGGAAGTGGCAAGGGGATGTACTGGAAGAAGAGGAAAATGGAGGTAAAAATGGGGTAAATTACATCTCATGAAGAGGCTAAAAAGACCTGTCACAAATGAGGGAAAGAAGGGACCCTATAAGTGTTGTATGAATCTTACTCATAAGATTTGACTTAAAGAGAGATGTATTTAAGTTCCCAGAGAAAATTGACCCACCCTGTAGAGAAGTAGAAAGAGGAGTATAAGAAAGGAGGAGAAGCTATATAGGGGAGTGCTGTTCGAGAAAAGTGGTGGTCAGAAACAAAACACTAGAGAGGAGGGAAAAGGGGAAAGTAAAGCAAAAATGTATAATTTGGGGAAAATAAATGGTGGGAAATACAGAATTAGTAATTTTAGTTGTGAATGTAAATGGGATGAACTGACATAAAATAGAAGCTGATAGCTGACTGGATTAAAAACCAGAATCACACAATTTGTTGCTTACAAGAAACACATTTAAAAATCAGTGAGATATACAGAGTAAAAGTAAAAGACTGGAGCAGAATTTATCATGCTTCAGGTGAAGTAAAAAAATTAGGAGTAGTAATTCTGATCTCAGATCAAGCAAAAGCAAAAATAGATTTATTTTAAAAAGATAAGGAATAAAATTGCATCTTGATAAAATGTATAGATAATGAAGTGATATCAATACAAAGCATATATGTGCCAACTGGTATAGTATCCAAATTCCTAGAGGAGAAGTTAAGAGGGATGCAAGAAGAAATAGAGAGCAAAACTATACTAGTGGGGTATTTCAATCTTGCTCTGTCAGAACTAGATAAATTGAACCACAAAATAAACAAGAAAGAAGTTAATGAGGCAAATAAAATTTTAGAAATGTTAGGGATGGTAGACCTTTGGAGAAAATTGAATGGAGACAGAAAAGTATTTTTTTTCTTCAGTGGTCCATGGAATCTAAATAAAAATTGAACTTGTATTAGTGCATAAAAACCTCAAAATCAAATTCAGCAAGGCAGAAATAGTAAATGAATTCTTTTCAGATCATGATGCAATAAACATTACATGTAATAAAGGGCCAGGGAAAAATAGACCAAAATTAACTGGAAATTAATAATCTGATACTAAAGGATAAGTGAATGAAACATATCAAAGATGCAATTGAAAACTTCATCCAAGAAAATAACAATAATGAGAAAACATAGCAAAATTTATGAGATGCAGTCAAAGTAGTTCTTAGGGGAAGTTTTATATATCTAGATGCTTACTTGCTTAAAATAAAGAGAAGATCAACGAATTGGACAGGCAACTACAAATGCAAAAAAGAGAAAAAATTCAAAAAACCCCAATTAAATAGTACTTTTGAAATAAAAATAAAAGGGGAGACTAATAAAATTTAAAATAAAAAATCTATTGAACTAATAAACAAAACTAAGGTAGTTTTATGAAAAAATCAACAAAATAGATCAACCATTAGTTAATTTAATTAGAAAAAAGTAAAGAAGCAAATCAAATTGTTAGCAACAAAAATAAAAAGAGTGAATCAATGACAAGGAAATTAGAGTAATAATTAGAAGCGATTTTTCTTAAATGTATGCCAATAAATCTGATAATATAAGTGAAATGGATGAATACTTAATATAGTCTAACAATTTACATTCATATATGGGAGGTTGACATTTGTAACTCATTAGAACATTCTCATGATTTTGGCAATTAGAAGGAGTATGAGAGAAAGACAGAGAGAGAGAGACAGACAGACAGACTGACAGAGACAGAGAGAAATAGAGAGGAAAGGAGAGGGTGGGCACAGGTGTGAGTTGAATATGACAGGAAAATATTAAATGGTGAGAGAGGAATGCACTGGGAGAAAGGAGCAAGGGAAAGGTAGAACTGGAAGGATGCAAATCATCTGTCATTAAAAAAAAGTGGCAAGAAGTTTTGCCAATCTGTCTTGAGCTTGAGAGTGATTTCAATCCATCATACTCTGTAAAGAAACTTGGTTTCATGTGATTTTTTGAGGGAAACTGAGAAAGCACCAACAGTTTTCTTGCTCATTCTCTTATCTTGGATCCACCAATCAATTATTTTCAGTTAAGGAAATTAAATTTTTAAAAAAATTTTTTTCAGTTAAGGAAATTTAAAAAGGTAACACATTAGAGTGTAAAGAAAGCAAAAGCTACAATGATTAAGAAAATAAGAGCAACAATAAAATCATAAATCATAAAGGATTTAATAAATTCAAACAAAATCTCCTGTGCACACTTAGATTTAGTATTAAATGGAATTTTCTTATTTCCCTCATAGTTCTCTATTATATATGTCACTACTATGTAATGACCCAACAAATACTATTTGAGCAGGCTTGGATTTTAAGTCTATGATATTCAATAAACTACCTGTTTTAATTACCATGTTTTAAGGGGCTTGGGCAGGAAAAGACTTTAGAGATTATCTAATCCAATCTCTTCATTTGCAAATGAGAAAAGTAAGGACCAATAATGATAAGTGACTTTAGAGATAAGATTTAAATCAAAGTCTTTTGACTAGAGCCAGAATTCTTTCTAAAATACCTATGGTATCTATTGACTCTTATTGAGTTTTGGAGCATAGTGCAAAACATACTGTTCAATCAATGTTTAATTGAAATGAATTGGAGAAGTTAAACCAAAAAAGAAATCAAACTTTTCATAAACAACATAGGCAATTTAGGATGAAAATTACTTACACGACATTTACTTAATGGCCAATATGCCTTTATATTATTCTGCTAGGTACTTAGCAGTGAGGCAATGCATTTAGATATGCGACACTATCTGATTTAATGAAGTTGGAATCAGACACAAAAATTAACTATGATAAAATATAAAATATGCTTACTACATTAAAAAGTTTGATTTGATTTTACAAGGAAATAAATCTAAATGTGACCATTATCTTGTCTTATATACAAAAGCTAATATCCATATGTTCCATGTAATGAAAATATGATGGTTAGTCACTACCTTTTTTTTTTTGGAGATAATTGAGGTTAAGTGACTTGCCCAGGGTCACACAGCTAGTAAGTACTAAGTGGCTGAGACAGGATTTGAACTCAAGTACTCTTGAATTCAGGGTTGGTGCTCCATCCACTGTACCATCTAGCTGCTCCCAGCTGTTATTCTTTTAAATAGTTGCTGCTACCACAAGATCCTCTTCAATGTACTCCAGAGAAGATCATGAACAATCTCAGTGTTGAATAACAAACAATTAGAATGAATTTTGAAATGTTCAAAGCTAATTTGTTTTAAAAAGAAGAAAATAATAAATGTCTAGCATGATAAAAATGTAGATGATATTCCATACTTACAGAAGAAAGGGGGAAAATAAAAAAGAAAAGAAAATGTATAAAACAATAAGCATTAGTGTGATTGTTGACAGAAAAACAATTTGATTATGGTATTTGCATAATGAAGATATTTGGACTAAGAGCAAGGGAAATCAAGGTTCTGACTCTACAGCTAACCAGCTGTGTGGTTTCTGGAGACCTACTATGCTTGTTTTACCCTTAGTTTACTTAGTGGAAAATGAGAAAACAGAGTTATTGTTTTCTAACTTTGAAATTTATGCATTTATGCTTCCATATATATAAAATATTTTTCAAGGATAATTTATAAAAGTGAAACCTATTAATGGAAAAATGGCATGATGACCAAAGTAAGTGTTTAAAACAACAACAAAATCCATCACCAAAGCCAAAGCATGCCAAAACCCAATACTTTCTAAGTACTTTACAAGAGAGAACAATATTTTTGTACTATGTCCTCTTTAAAGCCTACTCAAATTTTTTTTCCTTCCTTCCTTTCTTCTTCATTCTCTCTGAAAATTCTTATTTTTCTAATGTCACTTCTTTTTTTGCTGCTACTTTTTTGCCTCTTTTCTCGACTTCACTATTTTGTTCTTCATTTTCTGCTGCTATTGCAGTCAGTGGCTATCTTGTTTTGGTTGTGCTGATTTCATCTTACATTGCCTCTTCTATGTCTGTCCATATTTCATCATTGTGTTTTATCTTGTTTTATTTAGTATGAAATCCTTGTCATTTTTAATGTTGACACAAGCAAGTAGAGATCATTGTATATACATTGTAGTGGAGTGTACTGTTTCTGAGTTTGCTATAATAAGTATCTGGGATTAAAATTGATGTTACTTTTGTATGAGCAGTCAATCATCACAGAAAAACAATTTGTTTTCAAAGAGTCTACTCTCAAGAGTTTCAGCTGAAATATGACTAAGTTAGAGAGTGCTACCTTCTAAAAATCAAATTAAAATTAAGATTTTGCTACTTGGAATGAACACAAAATTGTCTTCTATATTTATTTCAATATTAGATGTTTTTATTTTTCCATTAGATTTAGGTATAAGGTGATAAAAAAGGACTAATGATTCCATTCTTTCTCTGGAAGCTGGTCAAAATGGAACAGACATTTTAATTGTGGGTAAATGTATGTTTGTTTGCTATTTTTAAAGTACCAGCTAGGAAATAAATATGAAGAGATGTATTCACATGATTGAACCTGTCTGTAAATGGCAATATGAGAAATGACAAAATGGCTTTGAGAATAGAAAGTAGTAGTGCACTTGCATAAGTAAATTTTATACAGAAAAAAAAAAATAACCAAACACATTTCCATGAAAAAAGAGATCTTGGGAGAATAAAAAAGAGGATTATTAAAGGCAGCAAGTATAGACAGAAGGACACTAATTTATGTTCTGAAGCAACTGAGGCAAGGAAAAGAAGAAATTTGCCTAAGAAACTTATTTAATATTTATTGCTTCTCTGGAAACTCAAGTGAATGTAGGAAAGGAAAGACAGTGCTGCCTCAGGATGTAAACAATTGGCATCTTTTTGAAAAAAAATCCTCATGCAATCTGCACATTACAGTTACATTTTGAGTGATTTTGCATAACAATGGATGAAAATGTGTCTTTTTTTTCCTTTAATAATTTAAATTGTTCTAGTCATTTCTCATGTTGACAATGTGCATTAAATATTCATGTTTATTTCTTGAATCTCATGATTTTAGTTGTACAGCCTCTCTGACTGAATAAAAAACTTAATCTATACAAAGTTTCCTTCTTTAAGAAAAAATGATGAAAACAATTTCTGACAAATTTTAAAAAAGTCATTTCCATATATTGATTGTTATTAAAATGTTTAACAAATAAAAATCTCAACCAATATTTTATGCATGCAGTAGAGCTATCTTTACCATTCAGAATGATATTTTAATATCATATTTTATATTCATTTAGCTAAGTGAACAATTCATTTTACAAGCATTCCTTATGCTTTTCTATTTTATACCTTTGCTCATATATCATGGCATGAGTCTTTCTATTGAAATCCTACCTTTTATGTTTTGCTCATATCTTCCTTTTTTTTTCTTTTCCCACAGATATCTTCAATTATTCTTGCCAATGGGTAATGATTTCCCTCCATTGAACTCTTTTTGCACATAGGTTTTCTGCTGTGTACCTTTCCTGTTCTAAATTATATTCTGAATACTTAAGTTGTTCAATGTTTTACCTCCCCTCATGAAATATAACTTCCCTGAAGATAGGATCCATAGCATTTTTATCATTGTGTTTGATCATCACATTGGACCTCTCAAAGAAAAGTTTATTGAATGTTGTATAATAGAACTTTTTAGAGGAATGCCTCTGATCAAGGGATTATTAGTGAAGGAGAAATGTTCCCTCTCAACATAGAAAAAATGAAAAAAATATTTGAACATAATGTGATATGAAAAAATGAAAAAATATTTAAACATAATGTGGTGTGAAAAAACATAAAGGAGCAAGATGATTAAAAAAGGAGGTAGACTTACATGGTAAAAGTGAGAGATAGGAAATGGATAGCCAAAGTGTTCTTGTTTCTGTGAAATATTAAGAAAAATAGAGTAAAACCTCCAGAAGCCTGGACAGTTTCAATGTGGAAGATTTATGGAAATATAAATAATATTTTTGCAGAAAAAGAAAACATTGGTGGTTTGCAGTTTTTCCCTACATATATTTCAAAATATTTTCTGTAATTCCAATGTTATTTTGGTTTCTTTTTACTGAAGACAAACTAACTATGAATTATAAATGACTAGCCTCTCAATTTTCAACTCTTGATTCTCTTTATTCTAAACCCAAAGTACTTTTCTAAACCTTTGAATTCCAAAAGGAAACATCAGGGTATCCAGAAAAGGAGGCAAGTAAAATCATTTTCTTGTTTCTAGAAAGTACCAGATTTGTCTATATGCAAATAGAACAAAATCTATCTTTCCATCTACCTATCTGCTTATCTTTCTATTTTTGTCATTTTATGCTGAAATAATATTACATTACATTTCTTTATCACAATACATTCAGCTATCCCCCACTGCTAAATTACATATGAGTTTTTGACATTATTAAAAAATCCTTCAATAGATATTTTATAGAAATGATTTTTTTCCTTTTCTACCAATAATACCATTAGGAAATTAGCGTTGTGTTTTTTTTAATTGTAGTAAATTTATTTATTTTTAATAAACAATGCTTTATGAATATTGGGAGAGAAAAAAAATCAGAGTAAAAAAGAAAAACCATGGGAAAGACAAAAATAAAGAAGTGACCATAGCATGTGTTGGTATACATTCAGTCTCTTTAGTTTTTTTTTTTTTTTTTTTTTTTTTTTTCTGGATGCAGATAGCATTTTCTGTACAAAGTCTATTGGATTGCTTTGGATCACTGAACTAATGATAAGAACCAAGTCTTTCATAGTTTATCATCACACATTCTTTCTATTATTGTATACAATGTATTTCTGGTTATTCTTGTTTAGTTCAGCATCAGTTCATGTAAATTTTTCCAGACCTTCCTAAAATCAGCTTATCAGTTTTTAATAGAACAATAATATTCCATTACCTTCATATAACATAACTTGCTTAGACATTCCTTAATTGATGGGCATCCATTTATTTTCCATCTTTGCTAGCAAAAAAAGAGCTGCTACAAACATTTTGCACATGTAGGCCCTTTATGTCCTTTTTAATTTTGGGGGGATACAGACCCAAGAATTATTGTTTTTTCTAGATATGTAAAATAATTTGATTCGTATGGCACTGAATAAGTAGATTAATTTAAGTAGTATTGACATTTTTATTCCATTCACTTGGCCTACCCAAGGTTACTTGATATTTTTCCGGTTGATTTGGTCTGCGTTTATTTGTATGGAAAGTGTTTTGTAGTTGTGTTCACATATTTCCTGACTTTGCTTTGGCAGATAGCCTCGCAAATATTTTATATTATTGACAGTTATTTTAAATGGAATTTCTATTTTTATCTCTTGCTGATGAATTTTATTGGTAATATATAAAAATGTGATGATGTGTATGGACTTGTTTTGTATTTCAAAACTGCTAAAAATGTGAATTGTTTCTAGTAGTTTTTTAGTTGACTTTCAAGTGTTTTCTAAGTATACTATCATATCATCTGCAAAAGGTGATAATTTGGTTTCTTCAGTACCAAATTGAATTCCTTCTATCTTTTTTCTTCTTTTCATTGCCAAAGGTAACATTTCTAATTCAATATTGAATAGTAATGGTGATAATGGGCAACCTTGTTTCACCTCCGATCTTACTGAGAATGGTTCTAGTTTGTCTCTATTACATATAATGCTTGCTGATGATTTTAAATAGATGATGCTTATCATTTTATGGAAAATTCCATTTATTCCTATATTCTCTAGTGTTTTTTTTTAATAGGAATTGGTGTTAGATTTTATCAAATGCCTTTTCTGAACCTATTGAGATAATCATATGATTTTTGTTAGTTTGGTTATTGATGCAGTTAATTAGGCTAATAATTTTCCTAATATTTAACTAGCCCTGTATTCTTGGTATATAAATCCTACTTTGTCATAGTGTATTATCCTGGGGATGACTTTCTGTAATCAATTTGATAATATTTTATTTAAGATTTTTTGCATCAATATTATTTAGGTAAATTGGCCTATAATTTTCTTTCTCTGTTTTGACCTTACTTGTTTTAGGTATCAGCCCCATGTCTGTGTCATAAAAATAATTTGGTAGGAATCCTTCTTTACTTATTTTTTCAGATAGTTAGCATAGTATTGGAATTAATGTTTTTTAAATGTTTGGTAGAATTCACATATAAATCCATCTGTCCCTGGAGATTGTTTCTTATGGAGTTGATTAATAGCTTGTTTTATTTCTTTGTCTAAATGGAAATATTTAAGTAATTTATTTCTTTTTCTGTTAATCTGGATAATCTATATTTTTGTAAGTATTGCTCCATTTCCTTAGATTACCAAATTTATTGATATTTTTCGGAAAAAAAATTCTTAATTATTGCTCTAATTTTCCTTTTATTGGTGAAACATTCTTCCTTTTCATTTTTGAAATTAATACTTTGATTTTCTTTTTTTCCTTTTTTCAAAGTAAACTAACAAAATGTTTATATATTTTTGTTGTTTTTTTTCATAAACTAACTCTTTGATTAATTAATTCAATAATTTTCTTACTTTCAGTTTTATTCATCTTTCCTTTTATTTTCAGAATTTCAAATTTGGTATTTAATTGGAGGTTTTTAATTTGTTTTTTTCCCTAGCTTTTTTTATTTGCAAACCCTATTCACTCATTTTTTCTTTATCTATTTTATTCAAGAAAGCATCTGGACATATAAATTTTCCTTAATTACCTCTTTGGCTGCATCCCACAAATTTTGGTATGTTGTCTCATTATCGTCATTCTCCTAGGTGAAGTTATTGATTGTGTCTATGATTTGTTGTTTCACCCATGCATTCTTTAGGATTAGATTATTAGCTTCCACTTAATTTTTAGTCTATTTTCCCTGGTCTTTTATTGCATGTAACTTTTTGTTGCATCATGATCTGAAAAAGATTCATCTACTATTTCTGCCTTTCTACATTTGATTTTGAGGGTTTTTTTGCCCTAATACAAGGGTAGTTTTTGTCCATGTTCCATGTACTGCTGAAAAAAAAGTATATATTTTTTCTGTCTCCATTTCATTTTCTCCAAAGGTATATCATCCCTAGCTTTTCTAGGATTCTATTTAGCTCCTTTTATTCTGTCTTTTTATTTTGTGGTTTAATTTATCTAATTCTTAGCACAATGATGAGATTCCCCCACTAGTATAGCTTTGCTGTCTAATTCTTATTACTTCTCCTCTAGGAATTTGGATGCTATACCATTTGGTGCAAATATATTTAGTATTGATATTATTTCATTTTCTGTTGTACCTTTATGTAGAATGCAGTTTCCTTCCTCATCTCTTTTAATTAGATGCATTTTTAATTTTGCTTAATCTGAGATCAGGATTGCTACCCCAGCTTTTTTTTTTTCTTCCCTCAGCTGAAGCATAATAGATTCTTCTCCAACCTTTTACCTGTACTCTAAATGTATTACTCTTCTTTAAATGAGCTTCTTGTAAACAACAAATTGTAGGATTCTGGATTTTAATCATCTGCAATCTATTTCTGTTTTATGAGAGACTTCGTCCCATTCACATTCACAGATAAAATTACTAATTGTATTTCCTGCCATCTTGTTGACCTCCAGTTCTACTTTTTTCATCCCTTTCCTCCTTTCCTTTCTCCCCAGTATTTTGTTACTGACTCACCCCCTCCCGTATACTGCACTCCTCTTTTGCAACTCCTACCCCTTTCTTCTTTCTTTCCCTTTCTATTTCTGTTCTCCCTTCTATTAACCTCCCTCCTTCCTTTCTCCCTTTCCTTCCTACTTCCTTATAAGCTGAGACAAGCATCTCGGTGAACCTAAATGTGTCTGATAATCTCTTTCTTTTTTTTTTTTTTTTTTTTTTTGGTTTTTTCTAAGGCAATTGGGGTTAAGTGACTTGCCCAGGGTCACACAGCAAGGAAGTGTCTGAGACCAGATTTGAACTCAGGTCCTCCTGACTTCAGGGCTGGTGCTCTATCCACTGTGCCACCTAGCTGCCCCTGATATTCTCTTTTTGAGCTAAATCTGAGGAAAATAAGATCTGCACAATTCTCAGACCCCTTCCCTCTTTCCCTGAATTGTAATAGATCTTTCTTCGCCTTCTCATGAAATGTTCTTATCCCATTTTACCTCCATTTACCTCTCTTTCCAATAGAATCTCATTTGCTCCTCTAATTTCTTTCTTATACCATCACAATGACATCAAATTATATCTGTACCCTCTATTACATACCTATTACATACCTATTACAGAGATACAGAACTTGAGTTTAACATATTATCATTCCATATAGAGATATAAACTTTTTAACTTTGAAAAGAAAACAATTTTTCTTTCCTTTTTTACCTTTTTAAGCTCCTCTTAAGTTATGTATTTGAAGATGAAAATTTCTATTCAGGTTTGCTCTTTTCATCAGAAATAGATGAAATTCACCT
>JAJPUD010031071.1:0-12757 GCA_023553655.1 Myrmecobius fasciatus | reverse complement strand
TCTCTTTCTCTCTGTCCCTGTTTCTTTGCCTGTCTGTCTCTGTCTCTGTCTCTGTCTTTGTCTCTGTCTCTGTCTCTCATTAATATGACCTTTATTGTATGACAATCTGATCTTGTGGACATCCCAGCAAGCAGACAGAATAATAATAAACACCAGACCCAACCATTCCAAATCACCCCCGAGTCTTTCCCACAGCCACACGGCACCACAGTGACATTATGTGAAGAGGGAAGAGCGAAAAGGAACCAGGTGCACTGGATGTTCTCTAGGGTTCCATGGGGCCCTAAGCCCTGGGATGCTCTGAAGCCCCTGCCGGCCTGAGGGGCTCTCCCGTTGGGCTACAGGATGAGCTCCTCCTCCGAGTCTGGCTTTCCAGTTACGATCACAGATCGAATCATGATTGAGACCTGAGTGGGGCTTTAGGGTCCAACGCCATCTTTTTGCAGCTGAGGAAGCTGCGTCTCAGGGAAGGAAGACGGACAGCCCAAGAGCTCATGGGAGAAGGGAGCCACGAGATTAAATGTGGAGCCCTTCTTCCCTCAGCCCTGAGAAGCCCTCTCCACCATCTCCCATCTCCTTGAGCCAAAGCTTGGGGAATGGCAATGATCACAGACAGAATGGTGCAGTGTGGGAGGCAGAGCAGCTCTGCCAAGTCCTCCATGATGGATGGTGGAGCATTGCCTGGGGGTCGGGGGCCCTCTAGTGGTATGACTTGGGAAGCACAGGAAGCCAGTTTTCCTGTCAGATGCCCTGATTTGCAATTTCAGGAAATCCTGAGATTTAGAGGTGCCGGGGTCTTAGAATCATAGAATTTGGAGCTGGAAGAGACTGGAGGCGCCTCATCAAACAAGAAAGCCATCCCAATGCCTCCTAGCGTTTACACAAGGCTTTAAGCTTTACAAAGCACTGTACAAACATCTCATTTTATTGGGACATAGAGGCTATCATTCCCATTTCACATGTGAGGAAACTGAGGTAGACCCCGGTGAAGTGCCTTATCCAAGAATTTCTTTCTGTTTGTCAAAGTAGCCATCACACAAGACGTAGCTAGCAAAGAGGTGAGATTCCTTTTTTTTTCTTTTTTTAAAGCTTTTTATTTTCAAAATATATGCATGGGTAATTTTTTTAACATTGACCCTTGCAAAACCTTCTGTTCCAAATTTCCTCCATCCCCTCCCCTAGATGGCAACTAATCCACTATATGTTAAACATGTTAAAATATATGTTAAATCCAATATATGTATACATATTTATAGTTATCTTGCTACACAAGAAAAATCAGATCAAAAAGGGAAAAAAAAACTGAGAAAGAAAACAAAATGCAAGCAGACAACAACAGAAAGCATGAAAATGCTCTGTTGTGGTCCAGACTCAGTTCCCACAATCCTCTCTCTGGGTGTATTTGGCTTTCTTCATCACTAGATCATTAGAACTGGTCTGAAGCATTTCATTGTTGCAGAGAGCCATGTCCATCAGAATTGATTGTCATATAGTATTGTGGTTGCCGTGTATAATGATCTCCTGGTTCTGCTCGTTTCACTCAGCATCAGCTCATGCAAGTCTCTCCAGGCCTCTCTGAAATCGTCCTGCTGGTCGTTTCTCACAGAACAATAATATTCCATAACATTCATAGACCATAATTTATTCAGCCACTCTCCAGTTGATGGGCATCCCTTCAGCTTCCAGTTCCTTGTCACTACAGAAAGGGCCACCACCAACATTTGTGGGTCCCTTTCCCTCCTCTAAGACCTCTTTGGGATGTAGGCCCATAGAAACCCTGCTGTCTGTGCCCAGTTTGATAGCCCTTTGGAAAAAGGTGGGATTGTGAGGTCTCTGACTCCATCTGGTGCCCTAAGTCTAAGACTCCCACCTCTACTTGCTACTTATAGGATCTTGGGCATCCGACTAGGCTTTTTCTTCATAAATTGGGGGTGACCGTACTTGGCGATATGACTGGGGTGGCAAAGGTCATCAGAAACAAAGAATTGATTGTGGCGTGGTGGCCGAATGCGAGTCATTATCTGTGTGCCAGCCAGTGCCTTCTCTAGAAGGCTGAGCCAAGGCCCCCTTGGTGGGGTAGAGGGCGAGATCTGGCTTGGGGGAGTGGGGGGCCCGGGCCCAGGTTAATGAGGTGGGCACTCTGTCTCTTCCCAGCATGCAGAAAGAAGAGATGGAATTTCAGCCTCTGGAGCAAATTAAGGAGAATGAGGAGGCGAACCACTCCACGCCATTCATGGGTCCCTTCAGTCGCCTCCTGGGGGGTCAGCCACCCGGCTTCACCAGGTCTGCCTCCAGAATGAACCTGCTTCGGAGGAGGGATTACCCGTACCAGGACGTGGGCAAGCCCAGGAGCTCCTGTGCTGCCTGGACCTCGAGGGGCGATGCCCAATCACACACTGGTTCCAGCTTGAGGGAACAGTGGGAGACTGAGGACTCGAAGCTCCGGGAGCTGGACGCCTTCATATCCACCCCCTTCTACGAGAGGCCGGGCTTCTACAGTGCCCCCCAGACACCCATCAGCTCCTTCCCTCTGGTTTTCCCACTGAGGCGGCCACCGGGCAAAAGAGGCGCTGCCCTCCCCAGCGCCCAGACGGGCCCAGCCTTCCCCAAGGACAATTGTACCAATTTCGGCCCCTCACAGGCCAGCGACATGGACGCCAGTCAGAACTCCGTGACCTCCGGCGTGAGGGAAACGTTTGTCTGGCCCATGGAGAGAGGCAAAACCCCTGAGGCTTCCTTGGTGGTCACCCTGGAGGACCATCTGCCCCAGAGAAATGAAGACCTCAGTGTCCCGGGGACCCCCGAGGCCCAGAGCACAGCTGCAGGGAGCCTCAGCGGGCTATTTCAGGCTGCCTCTCCCGACCAGGAGAAGCTGGATAGCCGCAGGAGACCCTGGCAGCCCTGGCTGGCCCTGGAGGACACATCTGGGCCCTGTTCAGATTCCCTCCCTGCTGCAATGGGCAGCCCCGCTGATGATCCTTCCCTGCCCACCTCCATCCCTCTGGCACCTCCACTGCTCTCTCCAGTCAGGTCCAGCAAAGCTGCTATCCCTGCCTCAGAGGATGATGGACCCAGCCCCCTCCGCCAGGTCTCCATGGAAACATCGGGGACATTAAGAGATCTGAGGAGTGATGGCCATTTCCCTGGAGAGCACAGGACTGCTGCTGAGCATTCTTCCCCCAAAGACTCGGGCATCTCCCTGGCAGAGGGAGACTTGGCAGGGCTGATGGAAACGATCCTGGAAAGAAGCGAGTTCTCCGATTCGGGGCAACTGGGCAGGTTCAATTAGCCAGTGAGCCAGGGCATAATGCAGTCCTGAGTGTATGAGGCTTCCTCCATTCCCTTATAGACCAGACCCCTACCCAAGCTGAAGTAGACTGCAGAAGCTGGTCATCCAGCAGAGGGCTTTTCCCAAAGCCAGCCAGAGGAGAGCAAGAGAAGAAAGGAAGAAAGAAAAGGAAGGAAGGAAGAAGAGAGAAAGAAGAAAGGAAGGGAGGAAGGGAGGGAAGAAGGGAGAGAGGAAGGAGAGAGGGAAGGAGGCAGAAAGGAAGGAAAGAAAGAAGGGGAAAAAGGAAAGAAATAAAGGAATGAAAGGAGGGAGGAAGGAAAAGAAAAAAAGGAAGAAGAGGAGAGGGAGGGAAAGAAAGAAGAGAGGGAGGGAAGGAAAAGAGGAAGGAAGGGGAGAAAAGGGAGCAAGAGGAAGGGGAAGGAAGTGAGGAAAGGAAGAAAGGGAAGAGAGAGGGGAAAAAGGGAGGGAAAGAAGGGCAGACTCCCTGACTGAGGAGGTTACTGCCCCTGCTCATCCTGAAGGGGTGACCCAGGAGCACCTAGGCAGAGTCATTGCAGGTGCTCCCCTATTCTTCCTTCTCGGTTTTGTTCCGGGCATTTGCCCACCACCTCCCCAGCAGCTGGTCCCCTCTTACAGCAGTCAGCTGTTTCCTTCAACCACAAGACGAGTGGCACCCTCTCTCGCGCCCCCCCTTCCTCCCCCCCCCCCGTTATAAAATAAAAAGCCACGTGGCTCCTGGGCACTCGAGTCCTCAGGATTTTCGGATGCCCTCAGGGGCCTAGTTTGGGGATGCAGCCCAGACTTGGCTTGGGGCTGGCGGAACACCCCCAGCCCTGGCACTCAGGGGGGCTTTCTATCACCAGCGCTTTGGGGGCTGCCAGGATTCCCCTGCATTTTCCAAGGGCACAGTCGCTAGGCAACATACAGGATCATGGACCACTGGGATTGATTTATTGAGAAGTCCCCAGCCCATCAAGCACCGGGGAAGGGGGTCTCAGTGTGGACCAGAGAGCATCTATGTAAACACCCTCAACTCTGAACTCCCTGGGGTGCCCACTATAACCACCCTGGCCTGAGGTCATCTCTGCCAAGCCCACCCCTCCCATTACTCTAGACCCCTAATCCTATGCTCCCTTTTCACTCAAGCTCAGGGTAAGTGCAGAAGAACTTGATGGGGTCCCTAAGAGTTCCAATGTTCACAGCTTAGCTCGTTTCTCCTCTAGATAAAATTGGGGGGGGGGTCCCTTTATAGGTAGAACAAAGAACCTATTGTTCTATGCCTGACTAAAAGCAGTTCCTGGGTGGGGATTTGCTGCTCCATCAGGTCTCAGCCTTGGGGCTAGATGTATTTCAAAGGTGTGTCTAAGGTGTGTCTCGGCCCAGGGTTTATTGGCCTCTTTCCCGGAAAGCCTTGGGAGGCTCCACAGTAGGGCTGGGAGGTTATTGTCCCTGGTAACTAAGGCCCCTCCTCCCCCAAGGATCGCCCCCAAAGAAGAGCCCGGCACACGGTCATTTCATCAGTACCAAGTCACTTTATTGGGATGTAAATGGTGGTAGTTTTTTGGTACAGATTATGAAAAGGTCAGATAACCAAAATATGCATGCACTGAAAGACAGTGGGAGTCTCGCCCCACACTTCCCAGGTGTGGGGGGAAGCCAGGTGCGGCTCAGCTCTCGTTGTCACTGTCTCCAAGGGTGTGCTTGTCAAAAAGATATTCCGCCATGCCAGAATCGGGGGCCCCCATTTTGCGCAGGTTGGTTACGTGATCACCCAGTTGTTTGATGGACTTGACCTGTTCGTCCAGGTAGTGGGTTTCGATGAAATCACATAACTGAAAGAGAAGGGAAAAGGGGGGATGGTGGGTCATTGTTGGGGGGAAGGAGCTTTCGCAGACACGCCCGCCCGAGGGGGAGGGGCCGATACTCACATGGGGGTCGTTTTTGTCAGTTGCCAGCTTGTGCAATTCCAGTAACGACTGATTGACATTTTTTTCCAAGTGCAGAGCACACTCCATTGCGTTCAGCCCGCTCTCCCAGTCATCACGATCTGGTTTCTGGAAGAGAGGCCGGCCGGTTAGTCGGAGCCCCGCCCCCAGCTCCCCCCCCATACACACACCTGGGATGGGGTCCCGCTCACCTTGATGTCTTGCAGGAAGATCCGGCCGCCACGCTGGTTTTGGAGTTTCATCAGCTTCTCAGCATGTTCCCTCTCCTCGTGGGACTGGTGGAGGAAAAACTTGGCAAAGTTCTTCAACGCCACATCATCTCGGTCGAAGTAGTAAGACTGAAAGGGGAACAGATTCTGGGGGTTATCCTCGTCTCCCCGCAAAGCCTCAAGGGCACAGACAGATCAGGGCTTTGGACGGGGCACCCCGCCCGGTCCCGGGGTATTAAGGGGGTCCGCCCTTCTGAGCCCGGCAGCTCAAGGTCAAAGTGGGCAAGGGCTGCCTCTGTATCCCGAGGCTCACAATGGGGTCGGGACAGCAAAAATCCTTCAAAGGGGAGCCCCTCCACCCCGCCCGGGGGACTTCAAGGGGCTTCGCGCCTTGGCCATCATCCCGGCCGGGCCCCGCCCTTGGTCGCACGGCCCCAGGGCTCATGGGGAGCGGCATGGGGGCGGGGCTTCGCGGAGCCGCCACTGCGCAAGCGCGGGCTCGCCCGCCCCGCCAAAGGGAACGGAGGGGAGGGGCGCCCCGCCCCCCCGGGGGGGCCTTATCGCCGGCCCCGCCCGCCCCGGGCCCGTCCTCACCATGGACAGGTAGACGTAGGAGGCGTAGAGCTCCAGGTTGATCTGCCGGTTGATGGCGGCCTCCGAGTCCTGGTGGTAGTTCTGGCGGACCTGAGAGGGAGATGAGGTCGTCATGGCGGCGGAGATGGAGGCGGCTGCGAAGAAGAGGAGGAGAAGAAGGAGGAGGAAGAGGAGGAGGGAAGAGGCGGCTGCGCAGCGGCTGCGGCTGAGGCTGGGGCGACGGCGGCGGCGACGGCCGGGGGGCGGCTGAGGCGGAAGGCTGCTGCTCGAACGGTAGGACGGAAGAAGTGTTGGTTAGTGGAGGTGAAGGTGGAGAGGTGGCTAAGGGCGGCTCCGGCCGGGAATCGAGCAGCGGGTTCCGTTCAAGCACTGTTGAAGCAGGAAACCGCAGCGACTCCCCTTCCCTGCGCTTCTGGCGACTGTGGGGCGCCCGCGCAGAGCTTTTATAGCCGCGCCGAGGCCCCGCCCCGCGTCACGCCAGCCCCTGCCAATGGCTGCGCCGGGGGCGCGCGGGAGGCGGGCCTGGGCATCACGGGACTCGCGGCCTCCGCCCTTCCCTCCCCGCTCCCCCGCAGCCCCCTCCGTCGGAGTTTGCGCTCTGCGAACGGAGGGGGGGAGGGGCGTCTCTTCTCTTCCCCCGGGACTGGGGAGAGGCGAGCGGAGGCTGGAATCTCCCGCTGTTCCCCGAACCGAGCTCTCCCCCTCCCCTGCCCACACCCAGGATTGCATGAGGTTTGGGGATGGGGATACACTGCAGGTGGGGAGGGAGATTAGGCTAAGCTCACGCGCCCCTTTTGTCTGAAACGGCTTTCTTTCCCCCCCTTTTTGGTGAGCTGCATTTAGGATGAGGGTCCCTCCCCCGGGAACGAAGAGAAATCAGGGAGGGGGTCTCGGAGGCGCCGCTGGAGTGAAGCCGCCCCCTCCCAGCCCTGCAGCTGCAGAGACTGATTTTGGGGGAGGGAAGGGTCCCCGCTGGACTCAACCCCGGAGTCTGGGTCCGAGCCCCAGTAAGAGCACAGGGTTTAGAAGCCCCCTCTCTTTCCTTGGGGAATGAGGCTGTGGGCCCCGCCCTGCGATCTCCAAGCCTGTATTCTGTGATTTCTAAGCCCCTCACCCCCATTTTACAGAGGGGGAAACTGAGGCCCGGAACAAGAGCAGCTTGGCCCAAGGTCATCCTGCTCACAGCTCGGTCTGGGCCCCCGCCGGGCTACTCGTCGGTGCCGGCAACACAAAGGCCAGGGGGAAAAACCAAACCAGCCTTTCTCTCCCCCAGACAAAGGTGACCTCCGCCCCCAAGAACGTGAGATTGGGGGGGGGGGTCCCAGGAGGAGGGAAGGGGTCTTGTCCTGCCCCTTGTGGCAGCCCCAGCCGGGCGGCCGGACCCCTTTCTGGAGGCTGATGTTTTGAAAGGCTTCATGGGCAGAGATTGGGACAAAGGGAGCCCGGCCTGTGGAAATGCAGCCCCACGTGTGTTTTGAAAAGGTGACTTTGGACCCCAGAGTCGGACACCTGGTTCCGGGGCTCTGGCCGGTGCGGGTGGGGGCGCACGGCCAGCCTTGCCCTTGGTTCCCCAGGAGGGGAGGTCCCAGCTCTGCCTCTTCCAGGCTAATCCCTTAACCTGTTTCAGCCTGAGAGAAAGGGGCCTCCCAGCTCCCTCATGGTTGGGCGGCCCTTCCATATCGGGACCAACAGCGGGAGGGCTCCCGCGGGGTTCAGTCCTGGGTGACCCATCCTCGGCCCCCCTCACGAAGGTCGCAGGGGTCCGAGCCCCTTCCTCCTCTGGCTCCGGGCGCCTGTGCCAGCGAGGGGATGGGCGCCAAGGAGGGCAGAGGCCAGCCCTGGGCTCCCCTCCCCCACCTGGCCTAACGGTCCCAGACAGCCAGGAGGTGGGTGGACACATGGGAGAGTCGGCGCTGGCGCCCAGAGGCCCTTGGCACGGGTCGTGTTTTTAAGAATGGGAGACAGTCATTATCAGCCTCCTGGCCACGTCCCAGGTGAGGTCACGGGGCTGTTTGCCAAGGCCTGGGGCAGAAACCCGGCCTCGGTGTATGTAGGAGCCCCAGCAGGGTCCGGCAGCAAATGGCCACAGCCTTGGCCCCCCCTTTTCTTCCCTCAGCAGGTTGTAGGAGGGAGCCCCCTCCCCTTGGGGAAGGGGCCAGCGGCCATACTCCAAGTTAATGGCAGAGCTGGAATCAGACCCCGAGTCCTGGGCTCCTGCCCGTGAAAAGAGGGCCTTTGTGACATTATTGTGCCCTATCTCCTAGGAGCAGGAAGCCGCCAGGGTGGCAGGGACAATTGGGCTCAGAGATAACCGGAGCAGTTAGCTGGGGATGCGCTCCGGCTCCCAGGGGCCCCGGGGCCTCCCTGGCTCCTGCTGAAAACAGATACGGCTCCTTCTCTCTTCCTGGCGGGCTGGGCAGCCCCAGGTGGGACGTGCTGATGTCACGCTTCCCGCCAGCTCCAGCCCGCTCCCTCCCCCCACCCCATCCCAGAAAGTGGGGGGGCGGCCACCTGGTTCTCTAAGAGAATCTTTTGTGCAAAGGAGAAAATGGGGGAAATCTGTTCTTTGGCCAGGCCCGCTCTGGGAAAAGGGAGTGGGTCACGTGAGCTGGAGGGGCAGCTGCAGCTGGAGAGCAAGGAACAAGGTCCGAGGCCCGGCCCCGGGACAATGAGGGCACAGGCTCCTGGACCGCGGCCCCCCGGGGGCCCTGCTAGATGGGGAGTTCTTCACCTGGGGGCCCCGAGGGCCCTGGGGAGAGAGAGGTGGGGGGGGTCTGGAAACTTGAATGGGGAAAAGTAAAGTGTTTATTTCCATAAAATTGGGGGGGGGGAGTAATTATTTTATGAAATTAGAAATCGGGTTCTGAGCAGGGTCTAGAGGAGTCTCCTCTAGTTAGAATTCAAGGCTCCGGGTTCAGATCCCGGCTTCGGCTCACAGGGAATTGTCTCCCCAAAGATCAGCCAGCCCTCAGCACTGATTAAGGCTGGGGGACCCTGACCATTGTCCCTTTGCCTCTGATGGCTGGACTGGGGCAGCCCCCCTGGATGAACAGTGTGAGTGTATGTGTGTGAGTGTGTGACTGTGTGTGTGTGTGTGTGTGACTGTGTGTATGTGAGTGTGAGTGTGTGTGTGTGTGTGTGTGTGTGTGCCTCGGGGGAGCAGCAGCTGCTGGAAAGGCCCGGTCCGCCCCTGGTTTCCTGGCCATGTTTTCTCGGTTGCTGGGGGGGGCCGAGGGGGGGTCCTGGGGACAGGGGGCCCAGGCAGGGGGAGCACAGGCTCCTTTCCGGGAGGCCAGTGGGAGCTGGGTGAGGGGACTGCTGTCCCACCATGACTCTGCACTTTCCCAGACTCCTACTCATCTGAAAATCTGCTTTGTCATGGTGGGGGGGAGGGAAAGGAGAATTAGAGGAGGGATTCCCCCATGGGGAAAGCTGGGTGAATGGCCCAGAAAGGGTTTCACAAGGTTTGGGGGGGCAGAGCCAGGAAAGAAAGGAGTCTGGGGTCTGATGGAGCTCTCCCTCAGGAGCCAGGCTGGTTTGGGAGAGCCCCTCCCCCCCAGTGGTCCCCCTCATTCCTAGGGTGGCCCAGCTGAGCATAAAGATGCAGGGTCAGAGCTGGGCGGAACCCCGGACTCAGGGTGTCCTTAGCCTGGAACCCACAAACTTTGGGGGACAGCGGGCAGCGATTTCAGCCCAACTGGCCCCCTTTGTGATCCCGGACTCCTTATTTGACACGTTGTATTTTGAGAAGGATGCTGTGGGCTTCACCAGAATGCCAAGGGGGTCTAGAACTCAACAGGGGTCGAGAATCCCCACTCTAGAACACCAGGTAGGGACCTTAGAACATGGTGTGTCAGAGCCGGGAGCCCCTGGCACGGTGGAACACAGAATGTAGCCGTGGGAGCTGGGCAGGTGCTCAGAAGTAGGTGCCAGAGCTTGGGGGGCGGGGGGAGGTCTCACCTGATGGAAGCCCTTGCTCTTTCTGGGGAAACAAGCCCCCGAGTGGCTGGTGGATGTCAGTGGTTCCCAGATGGAGCCTCCAGGTTGGCCCCCAACCTCATGGATCTCTCAGGTCCTCACTAATGAATTAGTCCTGGAGCTGGGAGGGGCACCCAGACCTGCTCCCTGCCCCCCATATGCCCCAGTCTGCCTGATAGCTCTGGTCCCTCCGAGATGCTCTGGGGGCACAGGGGCAGGAGCCCTGAGGCCCTGCGGGCCAGGGGCAGTTCTC
Organism: Myrmecobius fasciatus; assembly: GCA_023553655.1. Lineage (NCBI taxonomy): Eukaryota > Metazoa > Chordata > Mammalia > Dasyuromorphia > Myrmecobiidae > Myrmecobius > Myrmecobius fasciatus. The sequence continues at coordinate 2,488 of JAJPUD010031071.1, read as the reverse complement.
ATGTTCTGAAGGGTTTTCAGAGGCTCGGGGATCCTTCCAGGTTAGAACTGGGGGACAGGCCTTGTGGGTGGGCATGGCCACCCCAGGCCACCCAGCCCCACCATGCCTCTGCCTCCGAGCCCCAGAGAGGGAGAGGGGCTTCTTCCAAAGTCGGAACAGCCGCTTGGGGAGCAAAGGAAATAAAAGTGGCCTCAGGCAGAGCCTCCCCTTTCCGGCCTCATTTTCCTCTATAAAATAGAGATGCCCTTCGGGCAGTCTCCCAGAGATTCCTGCCCCCCCAGCTCTTGAAACCCGAGTTCTTTAAAGCTGTTGAGATAATTATAAAATCACGGCAGTGGCTGAATGGAGGATGGAGGAGGAGGCAAAGAGTTGAGGCTGACAGGGAGGCCCTCCTGCAGGGCTTAGAACCATCCAGATGGGCCTGCCTGAGGGGAGAGGGGAGGGAGGGAGAAGGAGGAGGAAGAGACAGGGAAGAGGGAGAGTGGCAAGAGGAGGGAAGAAAAAAGGAAGGGAGAGAGAGGGAGGGAAGGAGGAAAAAGGAGAAGGAAGAGAGAGGAAGGAGAAACAGAGGGAGGGAAAAGGAAAGAAGAAAGGAGAGCGGAGGGAGGAAAAAGAGAAAGAAGAAGAAGGAGGGAGAGAGGAGGAAAAGAAGGAAGGAGGGTGCAAATTGACTTGCTTCTGCTTGTCTTGGTGCCCACAGCTCCCTGGAAACCTTAAACTGAATCACTCTGACTCTGCTTGATTGGCCAACAGTGGGTCCCAGGCCAAGCCCCAGGTGGCCACTGCTTGGGTCCTGGTTAACTCAGAGTGAGTGGAAATATCAGCCATTTCTGTTTTGGCCAGAAGGCCTCAGGATCTCCCCCTTGCTGATTTATTTTATTTTTGCTTAGGTAAAGGAGGCCATTCTCTGCCTCAGTTGCTCCCCAGCCGTAATCACTGAGTGGGTCTTGCTTCAGTCAAACTGAGACCTGTTAAAACCTTGGCTTAGAAAGGCCCAGGCCTCCCACTGCATCCGGGGCCATGTGGTCGTCCTGATCTGTGTCTGGGCACTGGACCCAGAGGGCTCTGGAGGGAAAGTGAGGCCGGTGACCTTGCCCAGCCTCCCGCCCTCAAATCCAATTCACTTGCACGTCATGGCGTCCCCTCCCTGGTGTCAGGGTCCTCTTCAAGAACAAATTAGAACCTAAGAAAGTATTTGGCTGCCACAGCTTAGTCTGCAATGTGTGAAGGAGCAAGATTTATTTCAATAAAGCAACAGGGACCAGAATTGACCTTAAAAACCAGATGGAGGCAGTTCAAAGCGATAGGGAGCCACAGATTCTTGGAGCAGGGAAGGAACCTGGTCAGATGTCCCCATAGTTCTGGATCCATTTATTTGGAATAGGGAGCGGAAAGAACTCTGAAGCCTAAAAAATAAACGAGCCAGAACAATCAGTAAATGAGGTTTCCACAAGGATATCTGCCGTCCCAGGATGCCCAGATTTTGGTCAATAGCAGCACTTCCATACGGTGATAAAATGGTCCTTCTCCCCTCATTTAAGCAGATGGGAAGGAGCTTGTTCCGAAATCCTGGTGTCGGGTTCTGGAGCATCCTGGGACTGCAGACCGAAGCTGAGAGGGATCCTGGAGACCATGGACCCGGAGCTCAACCATGTTACAGATGAGGTAAGGTGGCTGGTCCAAGGTCATACAAGTGGTCAGTCCGTGATGGCTACTAAGGGCTGTGGTGTGTACGAAGGCAAAACGAGATCTCTGCCCTCCAGGAGCTTCCAGGCTAAAGGAGAAAATAACGTAAAAATTAAATGAAAACAAGCTCTATGCAGCATAAATTGGAAATCATTAAAAGAAGGAAGGGGCTTCCTGGAGGAGGTGGGACTTTACTTGGGACTTGAGCCAGGAGGGAAGATGAGGAGGGAGAGCCACCGACGGAGGATCGGCCAGGAGGCCGGTGTCGCTGCTTCCAAGAGTACGGGGGGTGGTGAGTGGGGGACTGGGGAAGAGCACAAGGGTGACCTCTGGGGAAGGAACACCCAGGCCCTCTGGCTCCCAGTTCAGGCTCGTTTCTCTTTGTCTTGCTGTCCCTTCCTTTGGCCACCTCCTCCCCCAAGCCAGACCAGTGTGATCTTCTGGCCACAGAAGACCAAGGTCACAGAACATCATCCAGATTGGACCCAGAACCCAGGTTTTGCTGCTTATCGGCAAAGATGGTTCTGGGTCAGTTATTTAGACCCTCTTAAGATCAGCCCCTACTTTGGTAAAATGGGAGATGAGGGGAAAAAAAGAACAAATCTATATAATGAATCTATATAATGAAAACTAACCTGTCCCTGAGAAGAAATAACAGCCTTCAGTGGAGAAGTTGGGGACTATGGGTATGGAATGGTACAGACCCTGCCAGATGTCATCACTGTGTCTCGTTAATTAGGGAAGACTGGGGGTGAGTGGTTAGGTCTCCCCACTGATCACTGGTATAAAACCAAAGGCACCA
>JAJPUD010031070.1:2292-12757 GCA_023553655.1 Myrmecobius fasciatus | reverse complement strand
AAAACCAACTCTTACTTTTATTTATTAATTCAATAGTTTTCTTATTTTCAATTTTATTGATCTCCCCTTTAATTTTCAGAATTTCCAATTTGGTATTTGAGGGTTTTTAATTTGGTCTTTTTCTAGCTTTTTTAACTGTAAGCCCAGTTCATTAATCTTCTCTTTCTCTGTTTTACGCAAGTAAGCATCTAGAGATATAAAATTACCCCTTATAACTGCTTTAGCCATGTCCCACAAATTTTGGTATGTTGTCTCATTGTTGTCATTCTCTTGGATGAAATTTTTGATTGTGTCTATAATTTGCTCTTTCACCCATTCATTCTTCAGGATTAGATTATTTAATTTCCAATTAACTTTTGGTCTATTTTCTCCTGGCCTTATATTACATGTGAGTTTTATTGCATCATGATCTGAGAAGGATGCATTTACTATTTCTGCTTTTCTGCATTGGATTTTGAGGTTTTTATGCCCTAACACATGATCAATTTTGTATAAGTTCCATGAACCCCTGAGAAAAAAGTATACTCCCTTCTATCACCATTCAATTTCCTCCAGAGATCTATGATACCTAACTTTTCTAGCCTTTTGTTAACCTCCCTAACTTCTTTCTTATTTATTTTGGAATTTGATTTATCTAATTCTGAGAGAGCAAAGTTGAGATCTCCCACTAGTATAGTATTAGTGTCTATTTCTCCTTGCATCTCTCTTAACTTCTCCTCTAGGAATTTGGATGCTATACCACTTGGTGCATATATGTTAAGTATTGATACTGCTTCATTGTCTATGGAACCCTTTAGTAAAATGTAGTTTCCTTCCTTATCTCTTTTAATTAGATCTATTTTTGTTTTTACTTGGTCCGAGATAAGGATTGCTACCCCTGCCTTTCTTTGTTCACCTGAAGCATAGAAGATTCTGCTCCAGCCCTTTACCTTCACTCTGTATGTATCTCTATGTTTAATGAAAAATCAAATTATACTGCCATTCTTTAAAGGATACCTATAGTAGAAATATAGTTCTCAAGAGTCTTCCTTTTTGCCTTTTTATGCTTCTCTTGAGTTCTCTATTTGGAGGTCAAATTTTTTGTTCAGATCAGGTCTTTTCATTAGAAATAGGTGAAATTCTCCTGTATCATTGAATGACCATCTTCTTCCCTGGAAGATGATGCTCATTCTAGCTGGTTAACTTATTCTTGGCTGTAATCCAAGTTCTTTTGCCTTTCGGAATATCTGGTTCCAGGCCCTTCTATCCTTTAAAGTGGAAGCTGACAGATCCTGTGTAATTCTAATTACAGTTCCTCGGTATTTGAACTGTTTCTTTCTAGCTGCTTGCAATATCTTTTCCTTGGTGTGATAGTCCTGAAATTTGGCCATGATATTCCTTGGGGTTTTAATTTTGGGGTCTCTTTCTGGAGGTGATCAGTGAATTCTTTCAATGCCAATTTTGCCTTCTGATTCTAAAACATCAGGGCAATTCTCTTTCATGATTTCCTGGAAGATAGCATCCAGGTTCTTTTTTTCATCCACACTTGATCAGCTGCTGTTCTGTAACTCAATATTAAAATTGCCTGAGGCACTGAGAGATTGAGAAACTTGCTTAGGGTCTTTTAACCAAATCAATATGTATCAGAAGCTCAAACTGAAGCCAGTCTTGCTGACTGAACATGGAGTCAGGAAAATCTAATTTCAAATGAAGCCTTTCTAGTTCATTTCCACAGGAAGATCTGAGTTCAGATCCACACTTTGTAGGTACATGACCTGAGCAAGTAATTTAAGCTCTGCCTCAGTTTCCTTATCTGAAAATAAAGACAATTACAGCACCCACTATTCATAGTTATTATAAAAATTAAAATGAAATAATATTTGTAAAAGTACATTGAAAACCTTAAAGAGTTCTGTATAAATGCTAGTTATTATCATTGTTATGCTGCTTTTTAAAAATATGTATATGTTAACATGCATTCTCATATGTTTATATACAAATATATCATAGTATTTAGAGATAAAAATATCAAGGGTTGAGTCAAACTTTTTTATATATGAGGAGATCTTTATTATAAATATTTATTAAATGCTACTAATATGTGCTGTGAGGCAGCTAAGTAGCTTAGTGGATAAAGCGATGGGACTGGATTCAAGAAGACCAATCTCAGACCCTCGTGTGATTCTGGGAATTTAACCTCTTTTTGCCTTATTTCACTGGAGAAGGAAATGAGAAACCATTTCAATATCCTTAAGAAGGAGACCCAATGGAATCATAGAGTTGGACATGACTGAACAATAATAATGATAATGTGCCAGGAACTCAAAGAACAAAAACATCATCTTTGCACTCTTGTCACTCATTTTCTGAAGCGGTGAGAGAAGATGAAAACAACTTTGAATGAAAACAACTTTGAACATGCAAATATATATATATATATATATATTTATATTTATAATATATGTGTATGTATGTGTATATGTATGCATAGTGAAAATGAGAGGTGATCGCAGAGGGAAGGCATGATGGGGACAATGGCAAGCTTGGGAAAGACTTCCAAAAAGTGGGATTTTAGCTGAGATTTGAAGAAAGCCAGGGATGGCAGGAAGCAAAAGTGAGGAAGGTAAGTAATCCATGTGTGAGGGATGGCCATTGGAAATGAAGCAAGTTGGAGTGTCTTGTGCAAAGAACAACAAGAAGACTAGTAGATTCCATGGAGGGTCATAAAGTATAAGACTGGAAAGCTTAGAAGCAGACAAGGATGAAGAATTTCAGAAGCCAGACAGGATAGAATGCTATCTCTTTGAATCTAGAAAATCTGTATGCTAATCCCATTCCCATGCTTTACTTAACTGTGTTATCATGGGAAGTCTCTTAACCTCTCTGAAACTCAGTTGCCTCACTTGTTAAAATATGATAATACTTTAATGGCCTAAAAGTAAAATGTAGTCTGTATCCTTATTAAATTTCTTCTTAATTAGGTTCAAACCTAAATAGCACTGTTAAGATCTTACCTTCCCAGTTCATTAACTTACTGTTTCCTTGATCTATTTTTCCAGTTTACTTTTTATATTGTTTGAACTCACTAGATATTTATATTGTTAGACTACACCAAAACATTGAGTAGAAAGAAAAATTGGAATTAATAGTTACTCTTCTGATTTTACATATACAAAAGGTCCAATTAAAGAAATGAAGAGAATGTATTACTGAATATTTTTGACGTCCTTGGACTGTGTTTCTGTACTTAGGAAGGTCCACTGTAGACTTTCCTCTAAATTTCCTCGTGTCCTCAAGACACTGTATTAATCTCTAGACCCAATTCACTTGTAGTTTATGTGCTCATAAATCACACTTCCGAAACTTTTCATCCAATTATCTCTGACCTAGAAATAATTTTTACCAAAGCACTGGTATTTAGGTTTTAACACACCTGTAATGGCCATTTAGAGTGAGACAACTCACCCAGAAAGCTTTAGGATGTAGTTTTATGATATATCTGAAGAGAATCCAGATGAAAAATGTGTTGCATTTTATATTTTAGGTAGGCCTAAAATACTCCCAATTCCCTAGTCCTAGAAATTAATTTTAAGAGTTTTATGGATTTTGTCATATTACAAAGAATTTCCAGATTATCTCCATCTCATTACAGCTCTATTGTAAAAAATACAGTTAAGCAAAACATACAATATAGGGACTTCATCTAAAAGTACATACAACCTTCCAGGCCTGAAGCCTTTCCCCTTCTCTTTTTAAACTATTTTTAAATGAACTGTTATCTAATTTCTACCCCTTTCTATTTGTTCATTGTAACAAATATACATAGTCAAGCAAAATAAATCCCCTCATTGGCTCATATATGTCCCATAATGTATCCTAAAACCACCTTTGGATTTCAAGATTAATAATCTGTGTTCTGGAATCACCTGTGTTCATTGACATGGGGGGGATGCTTGAAAAAACTTTAATATTTTCCTAATTAGCTGTATTATGTGGTTGCTGCTGCTGCTGCCGCATATTTTAAAATGGTAATGGAAACCAGAATTGTCTGTATTGTTGAAGGTTACCCATGCTGTTCTCTTAGGAGTGAAACCAATTTATCTGAAGTTTCTAAAGACACACATTGGGGATTTTTGGTTTCAAGAGGAATAAGGAAGACTGATTTTTATCCTACTTAGTACATTTTGTAAAATCTGTGGAAATTACAGCTGTTACATGCTTGTTTTTTGTACTGATGAAGATGCTAATGTAATTCTGCTAATTTTTAAAATCCTGATTAAACACTCCAAGCTAGCTGTCAGAAACATATTAAAGAAGAGATACTATTTTGAAACCTTTGTTTGAAGTGGCATAAAATTAGCACACAAAGCCAACCAGTATTTGGAGGCAGGCAGCTTGATGCATGTATTAAAATGACATTTTACAATGTTTCACTCTTTCCCAAAGGTGAGAAAGTGTTTTGCCCAACTTGTGAAATGGTGGTAACTTCACATTTTTGTTTAAATTTAATTGTTTTTGTTAAGATTTTAGACAAATTATTCCAGTCTTATTTTTATAGGATCCTGTTAATTTATGTTTTAATTCAGGGTATTTAATTTCTAGGATATTTATGAGATTTAAGGGCAGGAGTAGATAATGGAACAAAAAAAGCTTTTCTAAATCTCAGTAGTTAAACTGACCAAGCTTTTTTTCCCCTGAGGCTTTTGGGTTAAGTGACTTGTCCAGGGTCTCACAGCTAAGAAGTGTTAAGTATCTGAGGTCAGATTTGAATTCAGGTCCTTCTGACTTTAGGACTGGTGCTCTATCCACTGTGCTACCTACCTGCCCCTAACTGACCAAACTTAAGATAGCAAAGGTGGATTTTCTATTAATAATATTATTCATGATACATGCACATACAGCAATTGCATATTTTAGTGGTATAATTAGTAATACAAAATACTCCACATATAAATGCAGGTGGATCTTGGTAGTAAAAGAATATGGATTAAGCTTATCTTCCCTAAAAGCTGCTCTCTATTTATCTCTGTAACCTAAACAACTTTATGACAACCCCAGGTCAAAGGGATAAGTGACAAAACAACAGAATTCTGAATTATTCAGTATAGGAGGAGAAAACCTTTGTCAAGATTTAACCCAAACAACATATATTGCTGTAACACACAAATTAAGTCATTCCTGGTATTTATTAAAATATCCCTCTGTCAATGTAAAAAGCAAAGACATTGGCAAATGATTTAAATAGTGGGAGGCCCAGTAGAACAAATAAGATTCGTTTTATGATAGGAGCACAAAAGATACCACAGATTTTCACAAGATTATAACTTCAGATCTGGAAGCTCCTTTTATTTAAGATCAAGAAGCTGAGGCTCAATGAGGGTAAGATTTTTGGGTCTTCCTAACTCCCTGAACAACATTTTATTAATTGGTTTCATCCAAAAGAGTTGATGTGCCTAATTGGAAAAATATAGATGAGAATTACATCACTAATATATATCAGATCATATTTTATTAGTTCCTCTGTTAAATGTCTGAAAAAGGAAAGATAAAAGATTATGCAGGTAGAGATAGTGAGAAAGATGAAGCAGTCAAGAATGACATTGCCTCTGTAGCTATGATGGTTTTTTTTCTTCTTTTTAGTAGTACAGACATTTATCAACAAGTATGTGTCTGAATACCACTTTTTATGATCTCTGTGATGGTTTAAATATATATATTGTTCAGACTCCATAGAGGTGCTTGGTTATACACATTCCCTTGAACTTTCTTTGGGGAGCTATTTTTTAAAGCTGTTCTTAACACCTCCAGTTTGGTAGAAAAACAAATCTAAAACTTGAGTCAGTCATTTTTATTTCTTGCTTACACTAATAGAGGAAAAATATTGAGGAAAAGTTTAGAATCTTGACTAGTCTGGGATCTCAGTATTACAGATGTATATAACTTCCATGCTGAATGCAAGGAAGACACAGAAAAAGAGATTATCTCGGCACCCCCCTAGCATCCAGGTTGGATCACTGTACCCCTCCTCTCAGGCTCACCTGTAGCCCCTCAGACGATGTCCTTATCTGATACACTCTGCTTACTGCCCACTATAGGTGAGTGTGATCAGTAGCACATCATCTCTCTGATGTTCCAAGCTAGTTTCTCTAATTTGAAGTCTGAACAGAAATGATGATACAGTTAATCTTAGAAAGTCATCCCTGAAAAGATGTCACAGGTCCTAGGAAAGATACTCTGCTCACTAGAGCTTCTCTCTGTGTACTCCAGTATTTTTTCTTCTGATAGCAAGAGGGAAAGGGAGGTATGTCTTTGAAGACCTGAAGGGGATGAACATTGTGCTGGAGTGGACATTAAGAAGACCCTTGTACTAACGAAAATTATGCAGGAATTTCAATAATTTAATTTTAATAAAATTCAAAGCTTCCTCTTTTGGACTCTATGCAACCCTACGAAGGTCAAGGCTACTAGTTTTTCTAAAAATCTCTAGATCAGGGGACCAAAATCTAAATTCTGTAGAACTGGGAAATTTAATTGAAATGTTGTTCAATTATTTCAGTCATGTCTGACTCTTTGTGCTACCATTCTTGGTAATGATAATGAAGTGGTTTGCCATTTCCTTCAGTTTATTTTGCAAATGAACAAACATGATTAAGAGACTTGTCCAGTATCATGCAGCTAGTAAATATCTGAAACCAGATTTGAATTCAGGGAAGATGAGTCTTCTCGATTCTAATTTCAGTGCTCTATCCACTGCATCACCTAAAATGATCATTTTGAAGAGTATCTATTTTAGGAAAAATCTGCTTGCATGGGGTCCTAGAGTTTTGTACAGCCAGAGGAGCTGACCAGGTATTGTGCAGGATTGGAGGGAGCTCGAGAGATTCCAGATGAAAAAGGAGTTTAGAAAGCAAAGTGAAAGGAAGCCATAAAAAATCTTTGCCAATTTTGCAGTTTTCCTATGGTGCTGGTAACCCTAGCCACCTTTGTGTTACTAAGAATCATCTTCAACACTTTGCCATAAATTTTTGATTCAGACATATCCATTTAAATATGAAATGAAATACTGCATCAGCTTAAATATTAGAAATTATTTATGGTGAATTGTATCTCTAGTTATCACCTTAAGTATTAGAAATTATTTACGGTGAATTGTGTCTCTAGTTAATCAGTATAACTCACACCTATCAAACTGGGAATGTCAGATGGGTATTCTAAGAGTAAGGCAAAATAGTGGTTAATATCTATAACAGGGCTGAATGATGACTAAATTCATAGATCATGATTTCATTTGGGTGCCTTTGTGAAAGAGAATCATTTGTTAGTTTAAGGCCATACTCACTGATTAAAAGTAGCAGTAAGTAAGTGCTGACTTAGCCTAGAGCCCTGATGAAAAAGATAAAAATAGGTGAACAAGAAACATATATGTGGAATTGCAAACACTGGTAAACTTAATCACAGCTGTTATTAGATTTAAGCAAACCATGGCAACATAGTAAAAATAATTGGTTAACCTAGAAAATAAAATTGTGAACATTAATTTATTTTTTGCTGCTGGCATTAGTTAATGTTTAACCACCCCCTAACTGAAGAAGTGTTAAAATTTCAGAAATATTTAAAGGCTTTGATTAAAGAAATATAGATGACCTAATTTAGAATTGTCTAAAATTTTGATGCTTACTTTGATATATTAAGGACTTTGTTCTCATGGGCATGGGAACTCTACTGAATGAATGACTTAAGTTATTATAAGCATATAGATTAGATCTTAATCCATTCATTGGGCAAAAGTGTTTTGATTTGGAAAGAACTGTTTTCTATTATAAGAAGTTGAGCAAGAATCCTTGCAATGCTATTCCTTGAACAGAAACATCAGTAGAACTTCACAATTTTTAGAAAATTCTGTATTTTCCTTGTACTTTTTATAGGATTATCCACTATAAGAATGATAGAAATCTTTGGCATACATATTTTATCCCCTATGTAGTTTTGATAAAGGATCATTGAACAAAGATCTTAGTGGCTGAATCTTCTAAGAAGTCTTCAGTACTCAAAATGTATATGTGAGACATACTTTATTGGAGGAATACCCTTTACTCTAGTCAGTAATGATTGTCATTAAACATATTAAGCACCTACTGTTTGCCAAGCACTGTGCTGAGTGCTTAGGATCCAAATAAGAAGACAGTCCCCTTTATGACCTAAAGAGGAAAATAGATAACACACAATTGGAAGCTGAAAAAATGGAAGGGAACAGTTTGGAGGGAAATAATGTGCTCAGTTTCTCATATACAGTTTTACAGATGTAAGATAGTAATTATCAAAATTCTTCATAAAACAAGTGTAAATTAAAGAATTAAATGTCACTTTGAATTTACTATTTAAAATTTTGACAACATATCTTTGAATAAAATTTTGTTACCAGCTCCCTAGTCTTTATTTACCAGAGGTTTAAGCTATCATAATGATTTCAATAGCCTAGGTACTGTCAGGATTTAAAAAAAAAATCATCATTGCTCCCCCACAGTACAGGCATAGTGCTTGCCAATTGTAAAAATCTTTTAGATAAATAAAAACTGCTTTAAGGTATTAACAATTTAATAACCTATTATTTGCTTAGTTGATTGGTATATTGTTATGATTATTATTCATATGTATTGGATTGCAGCAATGTGGAATGTATTCATATGTGTTAGATTTCAGCATTGTGTAGTGCTGACACTCTAATTATGCTACAGGTCTAGTGACAAATACAATATTTTCATGTTGTTCCCTTTATTGATTATTCTTGTCAGGATTTGAGGTGTTTAAAGAAACATAACATACTGTTTTTGCCAGTAGATTAGGAGAATGTCAGTGGAGTGATTATTTTGTATTAGAATAATCTTTTGATTACTAATCTATTTAAGTCTTATCTTTAAAAGCCATTTATCAGTACTACCAATTACAGAGCAGAATATTTGTAGTCTTCATCCCAAGAAAATTAAAAAAAAAAAAAAACTTTGGGAGCATCATTTTTATCTTGAAGAGAAAAGGGTTGCTGAATTTCCCAATTAAAGAAGTCTCTGTGCTAGAAATGAGCAGTCAATTATGAAAATTATTTTTGAATAGTTAATTTGCATATCCCTACTTATATATGCTCCTTTTGAAAGGCTGAAGTTCGTATTTATGATGTTTTGATTGATTAGTAATACAACTGTATTATTAATATTGTTGTCAACTAGGTGCCCTTATAAATGGGGGTTTTGAGCAGCTTTTGCAACTAAATGTTTTTAATAATAGGGAGTTTTCTTTATGTAAAGGGTGATGGAAGACAATTCCCATTAGTTAGCTTATTTTTTCTTTAAAGTGTGACATTCAACTTATTTTTGCAAAGTATCTGTCTAAAGTAGACTGAGTCATACTTAAGATGTTAATTGTTTATCTAATGTTTTAAAGTGAAAAATCATTCATCATTAGGATGAATTAGAATAAAATCCAATGCTAAAAAAACTTATTTTTATAAGACTATTGACTGAATTCCAAGTTTGTATTTCAACAGATAAATACATGCATATACATATATATATACATATATATATACATTTATATTATTATTCAGATTAGCAACCAAAGAATTTGATATATTTTGAATAACTACTTTATTGGTATTTGATTTAAAAAAATAATAGAATATCACAGAACCTTAGATTAGGAAGGAAATTCTGATATAGTTTAGTCCAACTGATAAAAAAAGAATTTCCTTCTATAAGACACCTTATAAGGAACCCTTTAATCCATCTCATTATTAAAGCAGAACTTGAACTAAAATTTTCTTTAATCCAAGCATTAAGCCCTCAGTCTACAGTAGCAAATATCTACATATTCATTATTTTAAAAAGTGTTGAGTTTTGTAGGGATATAAAGAATGCCCAACATTATTAAGTTGGGGGGTGGAGCCAAGATGGCAGAGTGAAAGGGTGACTCTCTGTGTCTTCCTCCGAACTTCTCTCAAATCAACAATAAAATAAGCCTCTGAACTGATCTTCAAGTCAACGAATCAAGAAATATTTGGATACTGCTTGCAGATATCTCTGAAAAACTTCACATCAGGTTTGTCTAGCTCAGACAGAGGGATAAACAGAGGACTCCGGTGTCAGAGAACTCTGGTGGAGGCCGGAAGTGAGGGTAGGACTCAGTTCAGCTCAGCTCAGACTGGCAAAAAAACTCCAAACTCCAAATTCCAAACACCTGGAGTTTATCTGAGGCACTCGGGACACTCTGCCCTGATTGGGGGCAGGTGCTCTGGCAAACTTGCCTTGTTTAAGGAGTAATTCGGACTTAGTCCTAGCCCCCACCTGCCCAGCACCTTAAATTAATTTGCCGAAGCGCCTCAGGGCAAAATCTTCAGCCGGCCCTTTCAGCCGTTTTTGTTTTTTTTTTCCCCCCTACCTTAAAGAGATATTCACGCTGTCTAAAAAAAAAAAAAAAAAAAAAAAAAAAAAAAAAA
>JAJPUD010031069.1:0-12758 GCA_023553655.1 Myrmecobius fasciatus | reverse complement strand
GAGTTCTTTGGAGTTCTGATGAGTCCTTGTAATGATCAGAGTTCATAAGTCTTTCACAGATGATTATCATGACAGTGTTGCTGCTGCTATAGAGATGGTTCTGGTTCTGCTCATTCATTTTGCATCAGTCCATGTACATCTTTGAGGTTTTTCTTTCAGCATGGTAGTATTCCATTCCATTCACACAGCCTCACACACTTATTCATTACCCAATGGATGGGCATTCCCTCAATTTCCAATTCTTTGGAACGCCTTTTGGAAATAGTTCCAAATTGCTTTCCAGAATGGTTGTATTACTTCATGACTACAATAATAATTTATTAAGGCACCTATGTTTCTACATGCCCTCTAGCATTTGTCATTCACTTTATGTTTAATAAATATAAAAAAAAAGAAAAGAAAGAAGGGAAGGAAGGGGGAAAGGAAAAGGGAAAATGTTGACATAGTAGAATTTAAATAGGAATTAAACATTTTAATGGGTTTTGCTCATCCCTGTGTCCTAACGTTCCATCCTCAACATATGAATTAAGAACTAGAAGCATCTTCATCATGCAGATTGAACAGGGAATAGAGCTAGCGAATGTTAGAGACAGAATTCTCACCTAATTCTCACATGATCCCAAATCCAGGACATTTCCCAATATATCACATGCTCCTTTCAGGGCCTTAGCTTCCTCCTCTTTAAAATGGGGGTGTTCTACAAGATGATCTCTGAGGTTCCACAGGACATGTTTATCCTTGAGAAGAGGAGTTTGAAGGAGAGAAATGTGATAGTCATTTGCAAATATGTAAAGGTACATATAGTCATGAGAAGGAATAAACTTATCATGCCTGAGCCCAAAGGAACAATGGGGGAGAGATGGGTTGCAAAGGTGCAAATTTAGTCGGTTTTTGTTTTGTTTTGTTTTGTTTTGGTTTTTTTTGCTGAGGCAATTGGGGTTAAGTGACTTACTTGCCCAGGGTCACACAGCTAGGAAGTGTTCAGTGTCTGAGAACTCAGGTCCTCCTGACTTCAGGGCTGGTGCTCTATCCACTGAGCCACCTAGCTGCCCCCTAAATTTAGTCTTTAGATCAGGAAAGTCGCCCTCATGATCCAGTAGATTTGTGAAATAATGGAATGGGTTGTCTCTGGAATTAGAGCTCTTCATATCTCCCCACTGAACATCTTCAAGCAGAGCCAATGAGCACTAGTCATAGCAGGGATGTATAGGGGTTGGACTAGATGGTCTCCCAAGCTCTTTCTTGCTTTCAAATTGTGTGATTCTATCTTTATAGTTCTGTGGAAAAGACAAGATGTACTTATAAGAAACAACAATGGCATGAAACCAGACAGTGAACAGTGCCATGGTCCCCTGGAAAGTCTGTCTGAGGGATCAGGAAGTCTCACTCTGGCCCTACCTTTGCCACCTCACCCCCATCCCACCCCTTTTACTATGTAACCTAGGGGAAGGGCGCTCACTTCTCTGGTCCTCTGGCATCCCATTCTTTTCTCTCTTGCCTTGCTCCGGCCTTGAGAAGATAATATAACAACATCCTGTTCTGTTCCTTTACAAAAAGGAAAAAAAGATAATATAGAAACATTTGCTTTTTAAAAAAAAGATAATATGGCAACATGTGATAGGAGGAGTTTAGTCTTAGCAACAGCACTCATATATTCAATTTTTAATCCAAAGTCAGCTTGGAAAATGAATGTCTTACTGCATTAACACAAATTGCCTCAACCTTGGTTCAATGAGCTGTTATTCCGAGGGCTTCAGAGACAGTCAGCATCTCCAGTGGTCATAAAAAGGCCAGGGTCTGGTGTCCCGAGTTGGAGACTCGGCATCGAGCCTAGAGCCAGGCCCATGTGGCAAGGGATTGCTGAATGGAAGAAAGTTAGACAGAAGGCTCAACTTCCAGCTCCACTTCTGGTATCAAGATACCCTAGACAAATGGCTTCATTTCTCTAAACCTCAGTTTCCCTATCTGACTACATAATAATCGGAATAATAGCAACAAATCATCTATTAAATACTATAACAAAGATGGGAGGTGACATTTTAATGGCGAAAGACAACATACAAAAGAGAATTAAAAAGAGTGTATGAAGTAGAATTGGGCAGGAAGGATACTGGAGGCCAGGTTCTGAATAAGATGAAAGAGTCCATAGTTTCAGGGAAGGGTCCAGGGATCCAGTGGAGGGGAGAAAGGGACGATGGCCACAGTAAAAGCAGCCTGGTGTGGAAGTACTGGGAAAACAGCACCAAAAACAGGGGCAAGATTCAAACACAGATCCTCGATCTGGTGATCTTTCCATGGGATTCCCTTATTAGCTAATCAATGTTACAAAATTGCAGTTGATTCCAATAATTGTATCCTTAAGGAAGACCTTAAGGAAGCAGAGAGAGAAAGGCTTGAATTTACAAAGAGCAAACCCCAGGAACTCATTGACATCCTCAGCTGATAGGGAAGATTTGGCCTGTCTATGCCTTCTGACTTGATGGCTTGCATCACAATGGTCAAGTCATTTTGCTCATCTGAGCCTCAGTTTCCCCATCCATAAAATGACACTGGATTTGTCTCCAAGGAAACTCTCAGCCTGGACACATTATGTTTTATATTATACCCTTCTCACTCTATCATTCTTTTTTCTAAGATTTGCTTCCAACTCCGGCGTTCTATGTCCTAAAGTCCCATCTAACTGTGGTTCTGAGAAAATGCCAAAAGGAAACTCCAACAGTAGACTGTATACAAAGCAGAAAGCCAGTTCTGAGACTTGTATTGAATATCACCTTGACAGTGAATCATGGGACCCCACAGTCTCACCTCAATATCCTAGCAAAAGGCTGCTGGAGCATTTTATGAGTAGCACTCCTTAGAGAGACTGAATTTTCCCTTTGCTATTCAATCATCAATGTATTATTATTTATACTGTATCAGACATCACTATTGAGATAATAAAATTGGAAAAACAAAGCCAGTCTCCCAGATCCTCTAGCTTAAAAAAAAAGAAATAAAGTAAGTAAACAAAAGTAAATAGCCAGGCAGGAAGAAATGTGTATTCCATTTTATTTAAAGCATCTCATTTTCCAGAGGATCCTCCAGGGCAAGAGACAATTCATAGGGTTACAGGCTGGTGGTGTTATAATATAGCATCAGTAGAAAGGAGGAACTATTAAAGGATATTGTTAGATGAGTGGAAAAAGAAGGACCCTCCTGTGGGAAAAGAGCAACATCAGCTTTAGAGGGAGCTCCTGTGGCCAACCCTGTGCGATCAACATCTGGGGCCTGATGGGATAGATTGCTTGGCCCTATAAAGCAGCACCAGGCAATCCTGTGCCTAGAAAGGGTGCTGACTAACCTGAAGGGGACAGGTTAGACCCCTTGGGCCTGGTTGCAGAGAGGTAAGAGCTGAGAGGAATTAAAGAACGTGGAACATCAGATATCGGAACTGCAAGGGATCTGAGAGTATTAAACAGAAAACCCAGAGTTCAGAGACAACTTAGAACACAGAGAATGACCATCTTGGGAGGGAGCTTAGAACACTTGTTCTTCAGCAGGAAAGTGTTTGAGCATATAGAATAAGAAACATCAAAGATTAGAGAGACCTTAGAAAACAGAAAACAATAGCAAACCTGAGGGGAAAGACAGTCAGACCAGAAAGAGGAAGACGCTGAACCAGGAAGAATTTTGAATGCGATGTAAGATGTCGGATTTGGGAGGGTTAACCCTATTAGGGGATAGATCCCATCCCTAATTCTGTAAATGAGGGAAATAAAACCCAGAGACAGGAACTGACTGATCCAGTATATACAGAAAATTAGTGATAGAGTTGGGTGGACAATTTAGGTTTCTAAATAGAATTGAGTCCCCTTTCCACTAAGCCACTCATTTTGCTTTCTCAAAGCTTCTACACAAGAAATTCAAAGAATAATGTTTTACATGATTAGGAAAGATTCAGACTAATTAACATTCATAATTTTCTGACCTGCAGAAATAGGTTCAGGAAAATTGAAGTTGTGAGAGATTATACAGTAACTAGGAGACTACTGACAAAAAAGTGATAGTTGGAAAAATCAAAGAGGGATCTTATTATTAGAACTTAGTCACTGAGTCTCAGGAAGAAATCGTCATGGTTTCAACCCAAGCCAATCAATCATTATTGAGGAGTTCTACAATTTGGGGGATCACTTGGGGGACGATTCTTGGAAATCATATCAAACTACATGTCTTTATGCCAATAGAGAAGGAAAGTCAGGACCAGGGGGGGGATGTTAGTAGGAAAGGCGAGATTCAAACAGAAGCGTCGACTTCAAGTCCAGTAATCTACCATATTGTACTATATCTCCAGCATGGTACTGGGCATGGGGAGGGATCTCCAAATAGGCCATTGCCCTGCTCTGCCCTGTTCTCAGGAAGAGGATAATTGGAATAATGACGGAATGATTGGCGAGACAAGACTTACACACACGAAACAATCAATGACTTTTACAAGGTGGAATCTCTTAAATCCTCAAATGGATTGTCCAGACTGGAAGCATGATGGGTCAGAGCTGAGAGTCATCACCTTGGGCTTGGGCTGGATCTGGAAAAATGGAACGTCAGCCAGCCTCCTTGTTTTAAAGATGAGGAATCTGATTTATTCAAAGGCACTCAGATAGTTTTGATTTCATTTTATATCCATTACAATTCATTAGAAATATTTTTTAGGCACCTACTAGGTGCTAGACACTGGGCTAAGTGCTGGGGATACAAACATTATATGTGTCCTGGAAGATGTTTAATAAATATCTATTAGTTGATGTTTCAATAAAAGTACTCTAAGCTTCAGTTTCCCTATTTGCAAAAATGAAGATAATCTTTTAATTTTATATATACATATGATATAGATATATATATTTAATTATATTAATATTAATCATTCAATAACCATTCATCAAGAATCTACTCCTTGTCAGATACTGTGTTACAAGTGGACAAACAACTATATAACTCACAGGGCAATCAGAAAAGTGCTTTGGAAACTCCAAATCTATGTAAAATTGTGAGCTGTTATCCTATTAAATGTTTGCAGGATTGCTGTGAGTTTCAGTTTCACCATCTATGAAATAGGGTATTTGGTAGGAAGGGGCCTGACAAATCTGAAGGGGACCCAGAGAATTGATCAGAAGTTTGGGTCAGAAACCTGGAGCAGAGCAGCCAGCAATCGAGTCAGTCTCCTCAAAGCCAGAGAGGAAGTAAGATAGAGAAGGAGGAGGAGGAGGAGGAGGAAGAAGAGGAGGAGGAGGAGTCTCTAGCCTCATGATAGCAGGTGAGTGGGGGGGCCAGAACAGAGGAGCACGTCCTTGGAGGGGAATATAATGTGCACAACTCTAAGGAGGAGCCAAACTGTCCCGAGCATAGGCCAGGCTTCCGAACTGATGACATCTTGAAATGTGCCTCATTAGAAACAAAACATGTGGCAGAGAGAGCCACCCTTGGGAGAACATGGGGAGATGGAGGAGCTGCTGCCCCGGGGAACACAGATGAGCTCCAGGAACACAAATACCCTCCTGGCCTGCCCGGCGAGGTCAGATTTGCTTGCTCTCATTTTTTACCATCTTCTAAATAACCTTGAAACCTTCAAAAAGTTTCTTCCTTTCCCTGATCCTCAGTTTTTTATCTGTAAAATAGAGTACAAATCTTTACCCTAATCAGCTCACAGAGAACTTTGTAACCTAGAAATGCTGGAGATCTAGACTCTTTTACTTTCCCTTCCCCCATGCATGCTGGGAATCAGGACCTCATGGGGGAGGCCTTCCTGGTTTCCCCAACTTCAAGGACTTCTCCTCTTAGGTTCCTCCCCTATTCTGTATTCATTTTGTGTATGTTTAATTTTGTTTGTGTTGTCTTTCCCATTCCTGGGTAAGCTCCCAAGGATAGGGATTGTTTGTAATTTTGTCCTTCTTTGTATCCTGGCACTTAGGAAATACTCAATGAATATTTACTGATTTTGTCATTGATTATCCTTCAGGGCATCCACAAACATTCCCAGGGATTTGTTTTTAAAAGATCCTAGGGTCTAAGTGGCCTACAAATGCTACATGAGTGAACCCTAGGTTGTATCACCTAAGAAAGCCAGTGAGATTTTGAGCTGCATTAAGAGAAATGGAAGTATCAAGCTCAGTTAGTTCTGGACATGGGGTTAGGAAGGTCATTTAATGAGTGTCCAGGGAAGAGTAGCCAGGATG
Source organism: Myrmecobius fasciatus (assembly GCA_023553655.1). Classification (NCBI taxonomy): domain Eukaryota; kingdom Metazoa; phylum Chordata; class Mammalia; order Dasyuromorphia; family Myrmecobiidae; genus Myrmecobius; species Myrmecobius fasciatus. Next base: position 6,549 of record JAJPUD010031069.1, on the reverse strand, counting down.
TGAAGGGCCTCAAGAGCATGTCATATAAAGCTAGGGTGGAAGAATGGGGAATGATTAGCTAATGAAGAAAAAAACAAAACAAAGGGAGGATATGAGCTCTAGGATCATTTTTCAGCTCGAAAGTTTAGTGATGGTAAAACCATAGATTTAGAGCAACCTTGAAAGACATTTTAAAGCTGGGGAAACTGATGCCCTAGGAAGGTTTAAGTGACCTGTCCAAGATCACATATGTCATAAGTATTAGGAGTCTCATTGATTGGCTGGACTATTGAACGTTGCCTAGTGAGGCCAGAAGGGAGTGATGGACAAAGGTACCCAAAAGCTCATAGCCCATCCAGGGGTTCCCATCCTATTCCATGACTCCCCATGCCCTTCCATCAGTTCTGCAGAGGACCCACTCTTGGTGCTAGGGGATTTGCCCAGACTTCCATCATTTTGTAAATATCCCAGCAATACTTTGGTGGATGAGGGGGTGGGGAGGGAGATCTCTTATCTCCTTCTTGACTCAACTCATTGTCTTACTCTACAGGATTCCAAAGGTATCATCCATCACTTCAGGACCACACATCGTCCCTGACAATGGACATAACATCGGATACCTTCAGGTATTTTACAATGGCCCTTTTACAGAGCTAGATGATGCAGGGAGAAAGACAGGAAGATCTGAGTTCAAATCCCCTCTCAGATGATGGCATTGTATCCCAGTTTCTCCATCCCTAAAATGGGGATAATAATGCCTCCTACCTTCCAAGCTTGTTTTATGGATTAACTGAGCTACCACAAGTAAAGTGCTTCAGCATTATATAAATGATAGCCATTTTTACTATAGTTTGGGAGGTAGTATACCAGAAAGAGCTTTGAATTTGAAGCCCAATGTGCTAGATTTGAATGCTGGGTCTGCATTCAATTTCTGTGATCCAGGATCAGTGATTTCATTTATGTGCCTCAGTTTCCTCATCTGTGAAATGAGAGCACATTGACCTTTAAGGTTCCTTTCAGCTCTGGCTCTCTGAACCTATCACCCAATGTTATGCTTCTTTTTATAAAGGGGTTCTATGATCTGTAGCCATGGGTGATTACTAGATAATACGAGTGCTATAAAACGGGCCCCGGCAGCACCTGGACCTCATATTTATATATAGCACTTTACGGTCTCCCAATTGCTTTCACATCTATCACCCCAGTTGATCACACAGTCACAGAATGTCAGGGCTGGCATCTGAACCGAGCGGACCAAGCAAGAACCCTCTCCATCCCAGAGGCAGACGGGGAACCCTTGCTTGAACATCCCCGGGAGCAGAAGCCCACCACCTCTAGAGCAGCCCACCTTACAGCCGGGGTACCTACCAGGGAGCTTCGGCCTTCCATCAGAGCAAAACAGCCTCTGCGTCATTCCCAGCTGGATCAAGCAGAATGTGTCTAATCCCCCCAAATGCACCTTGCTTGGCCCTTGGGACTAGACAGAATCATGATGATGTTATTATCCTCCGAAGAGCCCTGTGGAGTAAGCTTATTTTTAGCTTATTTTTGAAAGCAACAGCCAGTTTTTCCTCCCAACTGAAGAATGATTATCCTCACTTTACAACAGAGGGAACCAGGGCTCAGAGACAGAGGAAATGACAAATGTGACCTTAGAAAGGCAGCGTGGAGTGTCAGAGGCAAAAAGGGTCTGAGTTTGAGTTTTTCTCTGGTTGCTCTGGTTTTTCTGGGCAATTGGCAATAAATCACTTCCCCTCTCAGGGTCTCAGGCTCCTTCTCCAGAAAATGAGGGGTTAGATGACATTTGAGGAAGTTCTTCCCAGCTTCAAGATACCCTCAAGGGGCCAAGAAATCCCCCTCCTATTCTGTGGGGTCTCTTGCGGTCACCTGATCTCTGCTATCGATTCTCTTTCCCTACACCCATGAGGATTGGCTGTCTGGAGAACCCAGGTCCTCAGGTGCTCGGTTCAGTGTTTTCTGTATATACCATCTGGGCAAGGAAGAAAAAGTCAGGTTTTTTCATAGTGTTCCTACGTGGGCTCTTGGGTACCTCCTTTATTTCTGGTTTCAGGCTGATTATGAACCAGATGTTTACCATATTCTGCTCCTAGTTACCCATAAAGTTAACAGTGTAGAGTCATTCTCGAGATCACAGAATTTCAGAGCAAGTCGGCCCCTTAGATGTCCACTAGAGGCCAATAGTCACTAGAGCATGGAACTTCAAGTCAGAAGATGCGAGTTCAAATTCTCTCAAACATTTACGAGCTTTGTGACCCTGAAAAATTCCCTTAACCACTCTCAGCCTCAATTTCCCTATCTAGAATATGAGGGAGTTAAATGATGGGATGGATTGATCACTGCGCTTGGATACAAGAAGATCTATAAATGCAACCTTAGATACTTACCAGCTGCTCTATGACCTCTCACAGCTGGGAGAGAGCTTAGAACATGCAATGTCAGAGCTAGGAGGAGCCTTTGGAATATCAGAGCTGGAGGGAACTTAGAACATGAAATATCAGAGCTGGGAAGAACGTTAGAGAATGGAATATCAGAGCTGGGATGGACCTTAGAACATTGAATATGAGCTGGAAGGGAAGTTAAAACATGGAATATCAGAGCTAGGAGGGTACCTTAGAATATGCAATACTGGAGCTGTGAGGGAAATTAGAACATGGAATATCAGAATTGGAAAAGAAGTTAGAACATATAATATCAGAGCTGGGATGGACCTTAAAACATTGAATATGAGCTGGAAAGGATGTTAGAACATGCAATATCAGAGCTGGGAGAGAACTTTAGAGCATGGAAGGTACCTTAGAATATGCAATATTGGAGCTGTGAGGAAAATTAGAACATGGAATATCAGAACTGGGAAAGAAGTTAGAACATATAATATCAGAGCTGGGATGGACCTTAGAACATTGAATATGAGCTGGAAGGGAAGTTAAAACATGGACTATCAGAGCTAGGAGAGAACTTAGAACATACAATAACAGAGCTGGGAGGGAAGTTAGAACATGGAACATCAGAGTGAGAGGGCCCTTAGAACATCTGTGGGCCAGAATGTCAGAGACAGTATAAGGGAAGACCAGATGGGGAAAGGCCCTGAAGTACCCCTGGCCCAGTCCTTTCATTCTCTCTGACACCCTGGGCTCCCATTGTCTCAGAGCCAGCCTGTTCCCGACCAGGCCGGTACCAACTTGGGGCAGTCCAGGACACTCAAAGGGAGCTGAGGAAAGAACATAACCCAACAGCATGAGCTTCTTCTGAGCTAGGAGGTTGGGAGGGGGAGGGGGAAAGCCCATTGGAGGATCTGCTCAAGCCATCATTTTATCACTGGGCTCTGATGGGATTTAATTTCTAGCTTACCTCTCATTCAGCATCATAAGCAAGCAGAGATATGAGGCCAGAGGGAAAACAGGCTGCCCACTCAGCGTCCAGGGGCAGGAGGAGGGGCCAGGACACACTGTACTAGGTGGACATGTTGTAAATGTTTGCACACAAGATTGGATCTGGGAGGGGGCGGAGAAAGGGGAAGGGAAGGTGGATTCAGTCCAGAGCCTAGAGATGTTAAGAAAACCATTCAAACATCAGGTTTAGAGCTGGTTGTGCCATCAAAGTAACAAAGAGGGAAACCGAGGCCCCAATGTCACACACTTATCATAAAGGGCACAGCTATAAGAGTTTTACACATGGAATTGGGAAGCCCTGAATTCAAATCTTGCCTTAAATACTAAGAGTACATAGTGAAGTCACTGGGTGTCTCATCATCTGAAAAAGAGGCTTTATGACCCCTTTAAGTCCCTTCCCTCTTGGTCCGGGATTCTCTCTCCTCCCAGATCCATCCCACTGCTAATTCTATGGCCAACCTTCTTCTATCTAGGCCATTTGCTTACTCCTGGGTCCCTCAAGGCAAATGGCTGACCCAGTTCCCTGCAGACCCTATTCATTCCAGATAGCAGGTGGCAAGGGCCTGCCTGATCTTGGGGGATTCCATTCAATCATCCCAGCCTTTATTAAAGCTCCCCTGGAAAGAAGTGGGCTGTGCTCCTGCAAGTAGCAACCAATTAGGTAGTGAACTCTTGTCTGTTGTCCAGGAGAACTCTGGGAGAGGGAGGATCAGCCAACCTCCAGGAGAAATTTGGTTGCCCCAAAGTCCTATCCTTATGCAATTGGTGGAAACTGAAGAGTTTGCAAATCCATTAGGGGAGCCCAAATCCTATGGATAGTCATTTTGCAATTAAAGAAGCTTCTAAAAACATCCCCCTTCCCCCCCAACACTTCTACGATGTTTATATCAATAAATCTGGATCTCCATATGCTTGCAGTAGGTGCTTTATCTAGTTCTCCCAGCTTATATCATTAGAAAGGCTCACCTTTCTTTTCCTCTTCCATCCACAAATCCAATTTATTAGCAGTTTTTATTTAACTACCACCAGGCCCAGTTCTTGTCACTGGTAAGCCTGAATGGTACCATTTGGTTGGTTGGGAGAGCAGGGAACCTAAACTACTGGTCCTGATTCAAGTGTTGACCTCCCCTACTTTACTCCCCCCCCATTATCCTGGTAACTAAGTTAACACTAGACTGAGCCTGTTTCTCAATTACAAACTGGCAATAATGATAACAGCTTGGAGACGTATTTTCCGCACAGAGGACAATGGCAGTATTTATTTCTCTCACTTTACAATACAACACGAGGAACCATTCTAGACTAAGAAGTGGGAATTATTCCAGTTTCTAGCACAGACTCAGCTAATCTCTAGTGCCTTGGGTAGCTCCCTAAGATTTAGCTGTAAAATCAAAGAGGTGCCATGATCAGCATTAGGGAAGGGCATTTCCACACTGGGAACTCCCCAAACTCTAGCTCTGGATGAACTGGAAGGGACTTTTGAGGTCATCAAGTCAGGGCCCTCCTTCCCTACATGAACAAACCATGTAGAGGTAAAGAAGTCATGGCTGGCCATCAAACTGGGGATTGTGACTGACTTTAAGTTCCATTTCCTTTCAGATTCACCAACCTGCCCTCTATGGCAACTCTTCCCTCTCCTCACAGGAGACACCCATGGAGCTTGGCAGCGGGCCGATCCCCAAGACCAGGACTTTTTCTATGTAGCCTACCTTGTTCCGCCGGCTCTGCGGAACAGGCGGGACTCTTTTGAGAAACAAATGAGATCATGGTTATAACTCTGGAACAGTAAGAAAACTCTGGGACTTAGGCTGGAAAACCGAGCTTCCTGCCAGCGGAATCTGTGGGTTTGTCTTTCTTTGTAAACTCAGTGCTTAGCCTGGCACCTGGCTTTTAACACAATGCTGATTATCAACTGACAGAAGCTCTATCTTTGAGAATTACTAAACGTGTGACCATAAACAGATCTCTGCCTCAGTTTCCTCACCTGTCAAATGGGGGCACTGAATGCTGCAGCACAGAGTTGTGAAGGTCAGAGAAGATGTTTGTAAGGCGCTTTGGAAAGTTTAAAATGTTCTAGCGCCAGGTATTATTTCTATTATTAGTCCCAGTAAAATGTGACATGCAGACACATTGTAATTACGCAGAATCCCATGATGGAGTGGACAGGTCTCCTGCCTTGGGAGTCTGAAGATGAATCGCAGTTCTGTCTCTCTCCGTCCACGTTCCTAGGACCAGACTACTCCCCCCTCTCCTCACTGGATTTCCTTTCCGTCGTGTTGTGAGCTACGCTTAAAAGATCTCGGAGCCCCTGTCTTGCTCCCGGGCCCCCCCGGGGGGGGGGAGGCCCCAGAGGCAAAATGTCCAGACTCTGAATGGAGGGCTCCCTGCTGCAAAAATTGGCATGGGGGTGGGAGGGGAGTCTTCGCCCAGGGGGATAAGGTATCTATGAGAGTCGGCTGCCGATGAGGGGCAGAGGCTCCAGCGGGGGGCCTGCTGAAGCTCTGACTGGGGCAGATGGAAGGCTGCCCGCCCAGGGGACTGGGGGGAGGCGGCCGCAGAGGCGGAGGCTGCCGCAGCCCGGAGACGCTCAGCCTTACCTCGCTCACCTCAGTGGGTCGGCCAGCTAGCTGAATGGGCCCAGGCTAGGGAGAGAGCCAATGGGGTGGGGCTGGCTCCGCGAGCTTTTATTCCCTGGGGTCGTCGGTGGCCCTGTGGAAGCCATGGCCTGAAAGGGAGGGAGTCAAGCGCGAGGGGACCTCAAGCCAGAGAGAACGCTCGGACCCGGATCCGCCGAACCCCGCCCCCGCTACCCCACCTCAGGCTGGGCCTCGGTTAGGAGAGGAACGGGAGGAAGAGGAGGAGGAAGAGGAAGGGGAGAAAGAAGAGGATGAGGAGAAGGAGGAAGAGGAAGAGGAAGAGAAGGAGCAGAGGAATGAGGAAGAGGAGGAGGAGGAGGAGGAGACGGCAGCATGTGGGCGTGCGTGCGTGCAGGCGTGTCAGTGTGTGTGCATGAGAGAGTATGCGTGTGTGTCAGTGCATATGCCTGGAAGAGTGTGTGAGTGCAGGCATGTGGGCGTGTGTCCATGGGTGAGTGTGTATGGGCGGGGAGGGGAGAGGGGGGAGTGCAGGCGTGCCAGAGTGTGTGTGCTTGGCTGAGTGT
>JAJPUD010031068.1:0-12759 GCA_023553655.1 Myrmecobius fasciatus | reverse complement strand
TCTCTCTCTCTCTCTCTCTCTCTCTCTCTCTCTCTCTCTCTCTCTCTGCCTGTCTGTCTCTGTCTATGTTATTTCTAGAAGATGTTGGTAAGTCAGTTTTGAGCTCTTTGGCATCAGTGGTTGGAGCTAGGCTTGTATCAGCGTGATTTTGTTCACTTTGCCTTGGATTCAAACAGATATAATTCTTTCGTTTTTGAGATTTTATCCCACTATCCTTTTATTGACTCTGAGTCAATAATAGTCAGTGAGTATTGACTAATTTCCTTCAGGGCATTCTTCCCCATATTAGTGCATGAAGTGATCATTTGAATTAAGCTCACCTATTCCCATGCATTTACATTTTCTGACCCCCAAGATATCAATTCTAATATTTCCACCTCCCATTTGACTACATCCAGATTGCCTTGGTTCATAGAATCCTATGTAATATTTATGTTTACAACACTGGACTTCATTAGTACTAAAGCTACTTGTAGTTGTCCTCTGCTTTTTTCCAATAGCATATATTAGAAACCTTCCAAACTGAGAGATACATCTTTCCATGTCATCTCTTTTATCATTTTAGTATTGTTCAAAGGGTTTTCTTGGTAATGATATTAAAGTGATTTGCCATTTCCTTCTTCAGTGGATCATGTTTCGTCAGAAATCTTCACTATGTCCTGTCTGCCTTGGAGTAACTCTGCACAGATTTATAGTAGCCTTTTTCATAGGAGACAAAAATGGAAACTAAGGGAGTGTCTTTCTACTGGGGAATGGATAAATAAATTATGGCATATTAATGCAGTGGGATGTTACTTTGCTATAAGAAATGATGAAACCATTCCAGAAGAAAATGGGAAGATTCCTATGAACTGATACAGATTAAAGTGAGCAGAAGGAGAGAACTATTTATATGATGATGACAACATTACAGAGAAAAATAACTTGGAGAGCTTTTAGAACTCTGATCAACACAATGAGTCCAAAAGAATAAAATGGAAACATATCATTCACCTCCTGCCAGAGAGGTGATGAGTTTAACATGCAGAAATAGGCATATTTTAAGATGGTTTTAAGCTATTTATTGAAGGCTTTATTTTTCAAGTTTCATTTACTCACTGTGCAATGGAGAGGGATAAGGAATTATTTATGATTTGTATCGATAATTCATTAATTTTTGTTATGAAATACCATATTTATTTCAATAGAATTCATCATTGTTTTGTGGTATTGTTCCAAATTAAAACCGAAGCACTGAAATACCTTGTCAAAGAGGAATAGTGCCTCATTTTGTTATTAAAAAAAGTATTTCAACTCATCTCTTTGGGCAGGATTGCTATTGATAGGTTATTGATAATACGTAAAGAATATTTATTGAAAAATAATGCAACTACACAGGATTTTAAGTGGGCATTTGTATTTTTAAATTGGTGTATTGCTAAGGCATATGTTGCATAATAAAATTTTTAAAAGAAAGAAAAAATGTAAAGGAGAGGAAAACCAGACATAGTCTAACATACACCCTAGATTTGGGGATAATTTCTGTTGAGGGGTTCAAAGGAAGGCCAGATAGGATCCATGGCCCAAAATTAGAGTATAAATTATGATATCGAGGATAGGAAAGACTTTAAAATGAAAGTCTGTAGGTATAAAAGGTAACAATTTTACTAAAAAGGAAAAAGAGGAATGGGAGAAAATGTGGCTGTATAGAGAACTCACCAAATGGGTATTTTTAAAGATATGTACAGACTATGAAAGCAAGGCCAGGTACTAAAAAATGAACATAAAAGCATGACATGGTTGTGGAAAATGGTATATCAGGCGAGCTAAGGCTGATGAGGAAAGCTAGTCAACCAAAGAATGTATTTGCTAAATACAGTAAGAAAGGAGAATCAAAGAAGAGATAGGAAAACTGGTTGGGTTGGATAGGTCAATAACAACAATAGAGAGAAGTCAGGGCTGCTTAATTTTCATTTTGCTTTAATTGTCTCTGGCAAGGAAACTGACCTTTTCCCTGGAAATGACAGCACAAGTTTGACTAACAGCTGTCCTTGTCAGAATAAAGCAATCTGGTCCCGAAAGAATTGGAAGGTATAATTGTTCAGTCAATATCAGCAATCTTTCTGTGTTTTTTATTAATTTTTTGTTACTAAATAAAAAATTATTTTGCCTCCCTTCCACTTCTACACATCATTAAAAAGGAGGAAAAACAAAAACCCTTGTAAAAATATGCATAGTCAAGCAAAACAAATTCACACCTTGGCCAGATATAGTGAGATATTTGTCTCTTCATCAGAAAGTAAGATTTCATGATTATTATGTTGGTCATTGTGTTGATCAGTTCCTAAGTATTTCAAGTAGTTAGTCTTCCAATGTTGTTATCATATAAATTATTCTCCTGGTTCTTCTCACTTTATTTTGTACCAGTTCATGCAAGTCTTCCTATGTTTCTCTGAAGCCATTCCCTTCATTGTTTTTTAATACAATAAAATCCCATTCTATTTATATACTCTAATTTATTCAATCATTCCTCAATTGATAGGAATCCCCTTAGTTTTCAGTTGTTTCCCAGCCCCCTGAAGATCTGTTATAAAAGGGCCCTTTTCTTTTTCACTAGATCTCTTTTGGGTTTCAGCCTAGTACATGATCAGGCATATAAACAATTTAATGACTAAATAGTCATTACTATTGGGCATAATATATAAATATATAAATATAGGGGCAGGTTCTAAAGGACTTGGGATGCTGTTTTTATTTGATCCTGGAGGCAATAGAGAGCCACTGGAGTTTACTGAATGAGGAGGGAGGGGACATTATCAAGCCTATGCTTTAGGCTAAATGGAAGATAGATTGAAGTGGGGGGATGCTTGAAATAGGCAGACTCCCCAGCAGGCTCTTGCTATGATTCAAGCATATGATAATGAGGGCCTGTTCCATGGTGATGACAGCATCCCAGAAGAGAAAGGGGGAATATTCAAGAGATGAAGGTGAACTTGACAAGCCTTGGATATGGAGGTTGGATATAGTTATGAGGCCAGGAGGAGAGTATTGCCCTCTGATGGTAATGGAGAAGTAGGAAGGAGGCAGGAACTAGGGGGAGAGATAATGAGTTCTATTTTGGATACATTGAGTTTAAGATGTTTACTGGTCTTCCATTTTGAGATGTCTGAGATGCATTTGGAGATGTGATATTAAAGGTCAACAGAGAAATTGCGGCAGGCCAGGTAAATCCGTGAATCATCAGCGTAGAGATGGTCAATGAATCCATGGAATTTGATGAGATCCCTAAGTGAAGTAGGACAGAGGGAGAAGAGAAGAGAGCCCAAGCAGAGCCCTGTGCAACTCCTAGTTAGAAGGAATGATCTCGATGGAAATCCAAGGAATGGTCTGATAGGAGAAAAACCAGGAAAGAGTAGTCCTCGAAAAGCTAGAGAAAAGAGAGTATCAAAGGAAAGAAGGTGATTGATAGCATCAAAAGCTGCAGAAAGATCAAGAGTAAAATTAAGAAAAATCCACTGCATTTAGCAATTGATTTCAGTTCTGGTTGATGAAATCAGAAGCCTGTTGTAAAGAGTTAAGAAGAGAACGAGATGTAAAGGAAGTAAAGACACCTATTGTAGACAGTTTCCCAAGGACTTTAAGCTACAAAATGTGGAAGAAATATGAAATGAAAATTAATAGAGATGGGGTAGATCAAGTGAGGGTATTTTGAGAATGGGGAAGACCTGGGCAAGTTTGGAGACAGCGTGGTTTGATCCAGTAGACAGGGAGAGACTAAATATAAGTGAGAGTGTAGATGATAGAGGGGGAAAACTGTTGGAGAAAACAGGGTGGAAGGTGATCATTAAAGGGTTTGCCTGCCAGGGAGAAGGGACACAAAGTTCCTCGTGTGAAACAGGGATAAAGGGGGAGATAGTGGAAGAAGGCATATGAATAATATGAGATGAGGAAAAAGAGAGAAGAATGAGCTTGTGGCAAGGTCCTCAGTTTCTTCAGTAAATTATGAAGTAATGTTCTCAACTGTGATAGTGGTGGGGAGGGGGAGCTATGGGAGCTTTGAGGAGGGTGTAAAGAGATGGAATTGCTACTCTGGTGAGTGGGATGGTGAGTTGATTTGGGAATGGCCAAATGGATTGCAGCAATGAGGGCCCAGTTGATAATATGTAACATAATTTTTTTTCATTTATTAAAGCTTTTTATTTGCAAAACACATATGCATAAGTAATTTTTCAACATTAATCCTTGCAAAGCTTTCTGTGTAACATAAATTTGTAATAGAGGTAGACAGAACGGTTGCATAATTTTCTCCACCTTCAGTAGCACCTGTGTAGGAACAAAGCAACAGATGATGGGAGTGATCCAAGGCTGAGGTTTAACATGTCTGTGATTGTTAAGGTGGCTAGATATCCAAGAGAAGAGAACAGTGTAGAATTTAACTAGTTCACCAAAGGATCAAGATAGAAAAAGGAAAAAAATTGTGGCTAGCGTAGGGGGCACGGCCTGGAAGAGAACAGAGAGGTTGAGAATTGGAGATCATGATATGGATAAAGCGTTTAGTATGAGAAGGCAGAGGGAGAGGTAGAAAGCCAATAGATTGAGATTAGAGAAGGATATTTCAGAGTTCTTGAGCATGGAGGTAGTGCATTTGTGGGTGATGGCAAGATCAAAGATATGATCATCATTATGTGTGCTGGGGTGGGGTGGAGGAGTAGAAATACTCATAGAAAACGAGTAAGTTGAAGAACTGTGAGATTATCGTATTTGAGGGTGTATCAACAATATGGATGTTGAAATATAAGGGCAGGAATTGGGGAGGAAAGAAAGACTTTGATTTAGGAATTTAGTACCTTTAGGAAGGAAGGAAAGTATTCTGGAGGCTGGTGGACAACAGCTAGCAGGATTTTGATTGTTAGATGTGATCTGTATGAGCCTCAGAGGGGGAGAGATTATTTAGTGATGGTTTTACAGGAAAAACCCGGAAGTGGCGATGGGGAGCAAGGAGTAGTCCATCTTCCCCACCATTCTGACTGAGTCAGAGGGAATGAGTGAAAATAGATAGCCAGTGCTAGAAAGTATGATGATGGAGGCTGATGCATTATCAGGAGGGAGCCAAGTCTCAGTGATAGCTAGAAGATGAAAGTAATGGGAAAGAGAAAGATTTAAGATGACACAAGTTGGTTGCCTATGGAGCAGACATTTCAGAGGGCACAGTAGAAATGGATGGCCTGTGGTTTGGGACTTTGGAGTGAGGGCTATGAAGGAAATAAGGAATCAGATAGTGGAAAAGGCCTTTAGATGATGACCTACAGGGGATCAGCATCAATGGGATAGGAAGAGTATAACCAGGTAGGAGTTTGTCAATCATCAAGTAAAAAAATTAGGGAGGGGCAGCTAGGTGGCACAGTGGATAGAGCACCAGCCCTGAAGTCAGGAAGACCTGAGTTCAAATCTGGTCTCAGACACCTAACATGCCCTAACTGTATGACCCTGGGCAAATCACAACCTCAATTGTCTCAGCAAAAAAAAGCATATATATATATATATGATCCTAATAAAATAGCATTGGTTAAGTGGTTAAGAAATAAATTTGTACTACAATAATAGGTGGTGGAGGCCATATTCGCACTCAGACTACTGCTTGGCCTGTGTCCTGGTTCCCATAGCTAGGTCAGTACGGCAGTCATATGCAACTCTGGGCCTCAGCTTCCATGGTGAAATGTGTGTGTATAAAGGGGAGGGGGATAGACTACAAATCAGCCCTCTGACCACAACTCCTATTACCCTAGAAGAAACACATAAGTATGGCACTTTATCTTGGAAGAAGACCTGAGGTTTGCTTGCCAAAGTGGGTGTCGGAAGGGTTGCTGCTTGTGAGTCATAAAGTAGTACAGTTTTCTAGATTCTTTTTTTTTTTTCTTTTTGCTGAGGCAATGGGGGTTAAGTGACTTACCCAGGGTCACACAGCTAGGAAGTGTTGAGTGTCTGAGACCAGATTTGAACTCAGGTCCTCCTGACTTCAGGCCTGGTGCTCTATCCACTGCGCCACCTAGCTGCCCCAGTTTTCTGTATTCTTGCTGTTTCTCATGGAAGAAATTGCACATACACAAACTAGAAATTTTCATTATGCCCCAAATATTCCCAATATATCAATTGCAATGGGACGAATTTGCATTTTGAAACAAATGTCATAGAACTGATTGCTAGGTGAGAAATAAGTTGATCAGTGGAGCAAATTATATATATATATATATATATATATATATATATATATATATATATATACGTGTATATATAAGAAAATGAGCTCAGCAACCCAGTCTTTGATAAATTCTAATATCCCAGCTATTGGGACAAAAACTCACTATTGGAGAAAAACTGTTGGGGAAAACTGGAAAACAGTTTGGCAAAAATTAGATATAGATCAATATCTTACTATATGCCAAAATAAGCTCAAAATAAGTACATGATTTAGACACCAAGGGGGACATAATGATCACATTAATGGAACACCAAGAAACTTGCCTGTAGAAAGAGAAAAATTTCAGAACCAAAAAATAGAGAGGTAAAATAGGCAAGTTGATGATATAAAATTAAAAGATTTTTTTTCCAGAGACAAAATCTGCAATACAGGTAAAGTGAGGAAAAAAAAACCAGGAAACTAAGGAAAATGTTTCCATCAAATTTCTCTGATAAAAGTCGCATTTCTTAGATATACAAGGAACTGAGTCAAATTTATCGGAATAAAAACCATTCCCCAATTGATCCACTTCCATTAGAGGCTAGGAACAGATAGTTTTCCAAAGGAAATAGTCATGAAAATATAAATATAGTATATTTAATCAGGAAATAGTCATGAAAAAATGCTCCAAATCACTAATAACTGGAGAAATAGAAAATACAACTCTGAGATAATCACCTCACATCCATCAGATTAGCACAATTGAGAAAAATTGACAGTAGCAAATGCTGGAAGAGATATGAAAAAACAGATACATCCTTAATGTACAGTTGTTGGAACTATGAAATGGTCCAGTCATCATAAAAAGTAATTTGGAACTACGCCTCCAAAGCTATTAAAACGTGCATTCCCTCTAACCCAGCAATAACACTACTAGGTATATACTGCAAAGAGGAAAAGAAACATGTGTGTACATATATGTGTATACATGCATATTGCTTTTGTGGTGGAGAAGAAATGGAAATTGAGGAGATGCCCATTAATTGGGGAATGACCAAGCAAGTTATAGTATATGAAAATTATAGAATACTCTTGAGTTGTAAACAATTATGAAGGGGATGATTTAAGACAAACCTAGGAAGACTTATATGAACTGATGCAAGGTGAAGTAAGCAGAACCAGAACAATTTACACAGTAACAGAAAAATTGTAAAGACTGTGGAAAAAAAGCTGTGAAATAAATTAAGAAACTCTGATCAACACAGTGACCCACTACAATTCCAAAGTCACATAAGGAGACATACTTCCCATCTCCAAATAAAGTTAGTGGACTCAGAGAACAAATTGAAGCATATTCTTTTCTTTTCTCTTCCTTCTCTTCTTTCTTTCTTTCAACATAGGTAGTGCATGACTATACACATTAGTAATGAATTTTGTTTTTCTTGACTTCTCAATGGATGGGAGAGAGGGAGGAGAGAATTTGGGAACTGAAAACAAAATAAAATTGGCTTTACAAAAAAGATGATATGGCATTTCTTTTCCCACAGGAGACTGGAGATCAGAGAACATATATATAAATATAGTGCTAAGACATCTACATCTCCATTTCACAATCCCAGAGGAGGCTGGAGATCAGGCAGGAGATAGAAACCACATGATAGAAGTTGTACAATTTCTTCTCTTTCTACAGGAAACCTGTGCAGCAAGATGGAAGGAAGATGGTCAGATGGAACTCCCCTCTTCCTTTTCACAGTCCAACTGGGATCAGAGATCCCACAGTATACAGACACTGCAAATTTTCTTTTTCTTTTTCTTTTTTATTAAAGCTTTTTATTTGCAAAACATATGCAGGGGTTATTTTTCAACACTGATTCTTTTTTTTTATTAAAGCTTTTTATTTGTATAACATATGTATGGGTAGTTCCTCAGCATTGATCTTTACAAAGCTTTCCGTTACAAATTTTACCCCCAGTCCCCTCCCCTCCCCTAGATGGCAGGAAGTCCACTACATGTTTTTATTTTATTTTATTTTATTTGCAAAACATATGTATGGGTAATTCTTCAACATTAACCCTTACAAAGCTTTCTATTACAAATTTTTCCCCCCTACTCCCCACCCCTCCTCTAGATGGCAGGAAGTCCACAACATGTTAATTATGTTAAAATACTTGACAAATCGAATATATGTATACAGATTTCCACACTTACCTTGCTGCACAAGAAAAATCTTTTCTACACAAAAGACATATCAGATAAAGGAAACACAATGTAAGCAAACATCAATCAAGAGTTATGTTGTGGTCCACATTTCACATCCCTCTCTCTGGGTGTACATGGCTTTCTTAATTGAACAATTGGAACTGGTTTGAAACATTTCATTGTTGCAGAGAGCCATGTCCATCAGAATTGATCATCATGTAATATTGTTGTTACTGTGTATAATGATCTCCTGGTTCTGCTCATTTTGCTTAGCATCAGTCCATGCAAGTCTCTCCAGGTCTCTCTGAAATCATCCTGCTGGTCATTTCTCACAGAACAAAATTATTCCATAATATTCATATACCATAATTTATGTAGCCACTCTCCAACTGATGGGCATCCATTCAGTTTCCAGTTTCTTGCCACTACAAAAAGGGCTGCCACCCACAAACATTCTTGCACAAGTGGGGCCCTTTCCCTCCTCTAAGATCTCTTTGAGATATAGGCCCAGTAGAAACACTGCTGGGTCAAAGGGTATGCACAGTTTGATAACTTTTTGGGCATAGCTCCAAATTGCTCTCCAGAATGGTTGGATCTGTTCACAGTTCCACCAACAATGTATCAGTGTCCCAGTTTTCCCACATCCCCTTCAACATTCATCGTTATCTTTTCCTGTCATTTTAGCCAATCTGACAGGTGTCAACACTGATTCTTGCAAAATTTTGTGTTCCAAATTTTTCCCTCCTTCCCCCACCCCCTCCCCTAGATGGCAAGTAGTCTAATACATGTTAGATATGTTTAAATATATGATAAATCCAATGTTTTGTATACATATTTATACAGTTATCTTGCTGCACAAGAAAAATTCGATCTAGAAAGAAAAAAAAACTGAGAAGGAAAACAAAATAAAAGCAAACATCAATAGAGTGTGAAAATGCTATGTTTGTGGTCCACACTCAGATCCCACAGGCCTCTCCCTGGGTATATATGGCTTTCTTCATCACTGAACAATTGGAACTGGTTTGAAACATCTCATTGTTGAAGACAGCCATGTCCATCAGAACTGATTATCTTGTTCTGCACATTTCACTCAGCATCAGTTCCTGTCAGTCTCTCCAGGCCTCTCTGAAATTGTCCTGCTGGTCGTTTCTTACAGAGCAATAATATTCCATAAGATTCATATACCATAATTTATTCAGCTATTCTCCAACTAATTGGCATCCATTTAGTTTCCAGTTTCTTGCCACTACAAAAAGGGCTGCTACAAACATTCTTCCACATGTGGGTCCCTTTCCCTCCTCTAAGATCTCTTTGGGATATAGGCCCAATAGAAACACTGCTGGGTCAAAGGGTATGCACAGTTTGATAACTTTTTGAGCATAGCTCCAAATTGCTCTCCAGAATGGTTGGATCCGTTCCCAGTTCTACAAACAGTGTATCAGTGTCCCAGTTTTCCCACATCCCTGCCAACATTCATCATTATCTTTTCCTTCATCTTAGCCAATCTGGCAGGTGTGTAGTGGTTTCTCAGAGTTGTCTTAATTTGCATTTCTTTGATCAATAATGATTTGGAGCACCTTTTCATATGATTACAGATAGTTTTTTTTCAATTTCTTCATCTGAAAATTCAGACACTGCAAAATTAAAAGCCCTCTGCCTCTTCTCCCCTTTGCTTCATTGATTTTGTTCAAACAAAACTTTTTAATTTTATGTAATCTCAAAATCACCTGTTTTATGCTCTGTGCTACCTGGTTGATTATTAATTCTTCTTCTATGTAAAATGTAAAAGTTCATTACTTCCTGTTCCACTCATTTGGTTTTGATGTCATGTCTTATTCAAAGTCATGTATCTGTTTGGAACTTATCTGATCTAAGGGGTGAAGTATTGGTCTATACTTTGATTCTGCCAGACCATGTTCCAGTTTTCATCAGTCAAAAGTATGCAGGCCTGAGCCTAATAGCCAGGGCCTTTGGGTGTATGGAACCCTAGACTGCTGTTGTGCTTGCTTTTGTCTATTCTGTATCTAGTCTGTTGCATTGTTCAAGAACTACCTTAGCTTGAGTTAAGCCCTCCCTTTTCACTTAAAAATTATCTCCCTTGAAATTCTTGGCCTTTCCCCTGCTTCAGATGAATTTCTTTATTATTGTTTTAGTTTTATTAAAAAAAATGGTAGTTTAACTTATATGGCACTGAATAATTAACCCCTTCAACATTAACTATTGCCATCTTTGCCAACTTATACACGTGAAGTGAAACCTCAGGGTTGTTTTGACTGGCATCGCTCTTAACATTAGCGATTCAGAGCATTCTTTCATATGGTTAATAACTCATAATTCTTTTGAAAACTTTTTAAACAAATATATCCTTTGACCACTTCTAGAATAGATTTTGGATACATACATCATATATATGATGTATTACACACCATATATGGAACAGATATGTACACATACGAAAGATATTTTTCTAGTTTTCTATAAATCTTGGATCTAAATCTTATCTGAGACATGGAGTACAAAGGTTTTTTGTTTCCATTCATTCACTTCCTTTCTTATCCTATTTTGTTTGTAAAAAGGTTTTCAGCTTCATGTTTTATCTTTTGCAATGGTTTGTATCCCTTATTGGGTTAAAAATACATCTCTTTTCTAGAATTGTGCAAGGCATATAATCTGCTTCTCTTATAATTTTTTATAATAAGATTAAGTTCCTCTTTTGAATTTATTGGGGAACATGGTATAAGTTGTCGGTCTAAGCCTGATTTCTGCCAGACTGTTTCCTAGTTTTCCCAGAACTTCATGGGTAATTTATGTTATTGAAGGTTTGGGGGGGGTTAATACTGGATTATTAAGTGCTATAATAAGTATGTTATTGAATTTTTCAAATACTGTGTTCTTCTTAAGTGCCATTATTTCTTATTTTCCCTTGTCTAGTTTATTTTCTTTATCTATTTCTCTGTCATTTAACCAATATTAAATGGTTTTAATGACTGCTGTTTTATAGTTTAAGGTCTCGAAGTCCTATTCCCTGGCTTCTCGCCTACTTTTTTCACTGTCTTGCTACTCTAGATCTTATTTCTCCAAATGAATATGTTACTATTTTTATATAAAGTATATGAAGTGATAATAAAGGCACCAGAAGTGATAATATGAAATACAAATGTGAAGTAATTTGATAGAGCATAGTAGTTAGCGACATGGAACAACCATGGCAAGACATTCATCACAGATAACAAAGATTTACCATTTATTTACATGAAATAGCTCATGGGCTCAAACCACACAACACAACTAAACAAGGCAGACTCATAGGTGATTGAATAACTTGCTTTTGAGGAGTCATTTATGGAGATGTTGAGACTGTCTTAGAGACAGTCTAGGAAATCTCAAATATGCTAATCAAGACAGTCTCAGAGGCTGGATGGGATGGGATGGATGAATTAACAATGCACTCCAGCTTCACATGATTCTATGCAAAGAGACTGGGAGAACTGATCTGATTAGATGATTAATAAAAGGATGGGTTTGTCCCAGCAATTTCTGAGAATAAGCTGGTTTAAGGTTTACATCATATACATTTGATAATTTGTTGCTGTAGCATTAAAATTGTAAATTAACTTTGGTAGTACTGTCATTTTTATTACATTAGCATGTAACATAATAACTATGGGTACTGAATATTGCTCCATTTATTTACTTTGTTCTTTAATTCTTTAAGGATTGCCTTATTATCGAATTTAGAAACATGTGTACATTAAATAGTATTTCTCTTTGTGTTATTGCATCATAGATTTTGTTATTATATAGAAATGTTTATTTAGTGGATTTATTTTGTAGGTTACAATTTTGCTCAAACTGTTAATTATCTCAGTTAGTACCCTTCCCTATGATTTTCTAAGTAAACCATCATGCTATCAGAAAATAGGGAGTCTTATACCTTTAATATATAACTTTGTATCTTTTTAAATCTTTTTTTTTTTTTTTTTTGCTTTTTGCTGAGGCAATTGAGGTTAAGTGACTTGCCCAGGGTCACACAGCTAGGGAATGTTAAGTGTCTGAGAGTAAATTTGAACTCAGGTCCTCCTGACTTCAGGGTTGGTGCTCTATCCACTGCGCCACCTAGCTGCCCCATGTATCTTTTTAAATCTTATTACAGTTTCTAACATTTCTAGAATTATATCAAATAGTGGTAGGGAAAATGCTTGCTTTTGGTTTTAAATACTTTTTATAACCTTATCAACATAATTCTCTGTATATTTTTAGTTTTTAGTAGAAATGTATTTTGTTAAAGACTTTTTCTGCTACTGTTGAAATATTCATGTGGTTTAGGATGTTTTTGTTTTCAATATGAAGAGAGACAGAGAGAGAGAGAGAGAGAGAGAGAGAGAGAGAGAGAGAGAGAGAGA